>NW_021025780.1:177226-260611 GCF_004153795.1 Camellia sinensis | reverse complement strand
TCAAAAAATCAGGAAATTTAGATTGAGAGATTGGAGCTCCCACAAGGCTTGGGGTTAAAAATCCCATTTTGCTTAATATATGGTATAGATGTTTTTTTTTTTTTTTTTTAATGTCTTCAATGGACTTTTTCTATTAAAAAAAGGGGTAAATTACGGTTGATTTGCACGTGCCTCCTTCATCCAAAGGGAGAGGCCTCTCTCAAGTTGGATTGGGAAAATTATTAGAGCCCGCGGGTCCATTGCAGGGCCCATTTCGATGATCCGTACCGTTCATTTTATCAAGCTCTACATGTATATTATTTATAATAAAAAAAATTGGATTGACATGATATTCGTAGCCCCTCTATTTTATCACATTTGTACCCAAAAAAATAGATGGTATGTTTTTAAAACACATTGATCATTATTTTATTCGGAAACAAATTTTATAAAATGAAAGGATTATGAATATCGAATTGATCTAAATTTTTTTATAAATAATATACACACAGGGCATGATTAAATGAACGATTTGAATTATAAAATTAAGACCTATAATAGACCACACAAATCTCAAGTTAATTCACCTATCTAACTTGATTCCTTGCATTAACCAACTAAATTTCAAAGTTAGAGGCTTGATTCCATACCTTAGATGTCTAGTTGAGCTCTAGCTACCTAATTGTTGAGTCTCCAAGCCAAATCTTCCAAGTCTCTACAACATCCAAGTGTTTGAACTCAATTTCCTAAGTCTCTCTCTCTCTCACACGTTTATGAGCTCAAGTGTGAGGAGATGAGAGTGTGTAACTTGAGTGTCTTAAGTCAAAGAAGCCTTATATAGGCTTGATTAAGAGTTGGTCAACTAAACTTTAATTAATCTAAGCAATGGCCATTAATTATTTTAATTAATTCATTCCGAATCGAATTTCAATTCAACCTGTCATAATGTTCTAAAAATTCTAAATAACACATATACCAAGTCAATTTCGTGATCGGATGCCGATAAAGCTTTCGATTCGCAGAACAAAACAGAAACACAAACAAATATTCCTACAACAGACAGATATAAACACAAACAATGGAATGCACATGTAATTAACTTAGGATTTCATCTTAATTACTTATTAGGCATACTTAATCATGGCTTAACAGTTAATTGTGGGTTGAGGTTATTACAGTCTTCCCCCCTTAGAGAGTTTGGTCCTCCAAACTCTAGTTACCTTCAGTCCATAGGAATATCGGATTCAGAGGGAACAATTCAGGGTATCTCTTCATCATATCATCTTCGGTCTCCCAAATTGCATAGGTTCCTCTGTGGTTTTGCCAATCAACCTTTACCAGTGGGATTTCCTTGTTCCTTAGTCTTTTGATTTGGCAGTTAACAATCTGTATTGGCCGTTCTTCGTACGTGTAATCATCCTTCAAAAGTACATATGTTGTCTCAATAACATGTAACGGATCTCTCAAATAATCTCGTAACACTAAGACATGAAAGACATTATGCATATGTTCCATGACCAGCGGTAAGGCTACCCGATATGTCACCGGGTTGATTTTCTCAAAAATCTCATATGGTCCAACATATCTTGGTGCCAACTTGCCTTTCACTTCAAATCGTGTCTAGCCTTTCATTGGAGCCACTTTTATGAACACATGATCCCTGACTTCGTATTCTCTATCTCCTTTCGGACATCTGCATAACTTTTTTGGCGACTCTGTGCAGTTTTCAAACGTTGTTGAACAAATTTCACTTTCTCAGTTGTTTCTTGCACAAGTTTCGGTCCCAACCATGGTCTGTCACCTACCTCAGCCCAGAAAATCAGAGATTGGCACTTTTTACCATACAATGCTTCATAAGGAGCCATTCCAATGCTTGATTGGTAACTGTTATTGTACACAAACTTGGTCAAAGGAAGGTAAGTCTCCCAATTCCCTTGGAAGTCCAACACATACATCCTGAGCATATCTTCCAAGGTCTGATTGGTTCATTCAGATTGGCCATCTATCTGTGGGTGGTAGGCACTACTTAATCGCAGTTCAGCCCCCAAAACCTGTTGCAAACTCTGCCAAAATCTTGACGTGAACTTCGAATCTCTGTCAGATACAATGAATACTGGCACACCATGTAACCTCACAATCTCATTCATATAAATTTTAGCCATCTTGTCCGCATTATAAATAGTTTTAACAGGTAGAAAATGAGTAGATTTAGTCAAACGGTCAACTATGACCCAAGTAGAATCCATACCTCAAGAAGAGCGAGGCAATCCCATAATGAAGTCTATAGTAATGTCCTCCCATTTCTATTCTGGTATTGGAAGCGGCTATAGCAAACCAGCTGGTCATTGATGTTCGGCTTTAACTTGTTGGCAATGTAGGCATCTTGCCATAAAATATGCAATATATTTGTTCATTCCAGGCCACCAAAAAGTCTGTTTCAAGTCATGATACATCTTTATATTCCCTGGATGCATAGCAAATTTAGAGTTGTGAGCCTCAGTCATAACACGTTTCCTTAATTCAAAATGGTCCAGTACACAAAGTTTACCCTAAAATGTCAATACATTGTTCTCCAACGTAAATCCTGACCTTGGTTTTGAGTCAATCTCGTTGACAATTTTCTTCAAAAACTCATCTTCAAGTTGCTTCTCTCTAATCTCTTCAATGATTGTAGGCTGGGCAGAAATTGCGGCCAAAATCTTACCTTATTCATGCAGTACAACTTCAATCTCATTCTTCTCCAAGTCACATAACAACTCTCTCTAATCAGTGAGCGGACATGACAAATTCCCAATAGATTTTCAGCTTAATACATCTACAACGGTATTTTTCTTCCTTGGATGATACAGGATTTGCAAGTGTAGGCATCCCATTTTAACCGACCTTAAGACTCAGACGTCATCGTTGGTGCACCAGATGATTGCTCATGTTTGTGCTCGTTCTGAGTGCCCGAGGGTCTCAGTCGAGTGCCTTGTCTTTGAGCCTCTAAGCTCTTTGTGTTTTGGCCTTGTTTTTGGGCCAAACATTGGTGCCCCTGGCCTGAAAGAAGGGAAGGCCTTGTCACCCACTTTTTCCTCTTGTCGGCCACCTTGGGTGGCCGATCGGTTAAGGGAGGTGGCCGGTCGGCCACCTAGAGTGGCCAACAGCCATTTTTCTCCTTTTTCAGATATTTTATGTGCCAGTTGTACCAGTTGTTGATCACAGAAGCCATCCTCCATACATATGGAGGGATAGAAACAAGCCTTAGGCTTGTTTTTCTATATAAAGAGAGGTCCCTCCCCCATTTTGAGGGGTAAGAAATTTTAGAAGAAAACTTTCACTCTCTCTCTCTCTCTCTTGAATTCTCTCTCTCTTCCTATTTAGTGCTTGAAAGTGAATTTTCTTTACATATTTGCATACAACTCCTTAGCCAAACACCTTCACCTTGGAGCTGAGGTCTCTTGAAGCTTGGTTTGAGGTCATAAGCTTGGTTTGAGCTCAGAATTTGTCTGTTTGCTGTTGTTCTTCAAGGGTAAGGCCTTACCCCCTTTCAAACTTTGTTTCATTTACTTGTTTGGCCACCTTTGCATGCTGTTTTTGGCCTACTTTTCAACTACAAAAATCTCTATTTTTAAAGTTTAAAATAGTAGTTTAAGGCCTTTTTGGAGTTAGGGGTGGTCCACCCTCCGTTATTGCTTATTTGCTAAGAATTGTGCTACCTTTTAAAGCTTTCCAAACAACCTCTTTTTGGCCTTTTAATCACTGAAATCCAGGGGATTTTTAGTGGCAAAAACTTGGCCCAACGTTTGAGCATGCTTTTCTTCCATCTCTGGGTTTGATCTCAACATGTTTTTGTGACTTTTTTGACCTGCTTTAGCTCTGTTTTTGGCTGGTTGGGTCATTTGCTGCTTGCTTCTTACACTTGTAGTGTAATCATGCTTACTAGCTTAATATGCATAATGAGTTAGCGTATCATCTTAGCTTATGTTAGCTTCATATCAGCATGCTTTTGCCCATGTTTTGTCATGCTTTAACTCTGTTTTGAGTGGTCTTGGTCATATGGATCATGTTTTGCATAGCTATAGTGCAAGTGGCTTCACTAGCTTTGCAATCTATGGCTTCTAACATGCTTTGCTTGGGTTGTTTACGTGCCATAGCATCATTTAGCATGTAATTTCAGTGCATATATCACTATCACACTCTCATACATACCATTCTTTCATTGCTTCCAAGAGCTGTGCTTTGTGTCTTGCTTGCGAGCCAACATGTGCGCATGATTTTCTTGCCTTTTATGCCTAAATTTCAGCATGCTTTAGCCACTATTTTTGTATGATTTAGCTCTGTCCAGAGCTGGTTTGGTCATCTAAGCTTGTTATTGCATGTCCCTAATGTAGTGCACTTTACTAGCTTTGATACTTTGGCTTTAAACATGTCTTGGATGCATTGCTTGCATGATTTAGTGTCTTGAGCATGCCATTTCAGCACTAAAAATTCTGCAACCTCCCTCATTTCTTCACTTTTCCTTTTGCTTTGAGGGTTTGTTGGCCTTGGGTTGTGTTTCAACATGAGTTAGAGTTTGTGTTCAAATGGCTTTAACCCTTTTTTGAGGGTTCCTCCTAGTCAAAAGCATGATCTCTCTCATGTTTTAAACCCTCCTTTGGTTGACCCCTCTCCAATTAGAGGACTCTCACATTGGACTTAATCGGTAATGTAAAATGGGTAAATAAAATGAACCAAGTAAAACAAGAACAAGATAAGCATTTGTGTTGCATTACATGTGTTTGGATCGGACGTTAATCCAAACGCGAGGAATGAAGGACGTTTCATACTCAAAGTGATGAAACGCGTCACATTTCCCGGTCGTCGTCACCCTTGATCATGCATGATAGGCTGGTGGCACTTGGAGTCTTGTTTGTGCATTCACTAAGCTTGTACAAACTTGGTTTTTGAGCCATCATGCATTGAGATGCTTGATTGGTGGCTTGAGAGCCAAGCGCCACACTCCTTTGAGTTTGAGAAATGATGAGGAGGGTGGAATACATACATTTCCTGCAAAATGCCTTGATTTGCCTCTGTTATTCTCTGTTGCAGCAAAAACAACATTTTGGAAAAGCAGGTAGCCGATTGGCCACTTGATGTAGCCGACCGGCCACCTACACTACAGCCACCTTTTGTGGCCAACAGGCCACCAATTCATTTCTATGCAAGAGGGTTCCTGTTTTGAAACAAAAGCAGTCTGCAAGATTAGATCAGTGTTCAAAAATTAAGGCAAGTGCAAACAGAGACAGTTGTTGGCAAGGCGATGAATTTTCGGAAGGATGCAACCGAGCATGCATGTCTCCTTCACCTGCGAAGCCACTTCATTGCTTTATTAGCTAGTTGTAGTTGATTATTACCTGTGTTGTAATTAATCATTCAATTTGTTTTGTAATATTTTAATTAGCTTAGCATAGCTAGTTATTGAATTATGTTGTAATAATTAATTAGCTAGAATAGTTAATTAGTTGGTCTGTAATAATTAGCTTAGCTTAGTGTAGCTTAGCTTATTTATTCGGACCCCCCTTCGCGAGGGCCAAATGTTGTAATAAGGGTGCGTGTGTGTGTGCATGTCTTCCAACCTCGCTTCTTTCTTCCTTTTATTTAAACTGCTTTCGATGGTTAGATTAGGGTACGTTTTGATTAGCATACCTTATGCTTGCATGTTTGCATCATTCATTTGTATTGCATGCGTCGAGGCTCGGCGCATCATTCAAACTGCATTGTTTTTCAATACCTATTTGAATAGGTGTTTAACAGCATGTTATCAAACTGTTGCATTCATATGCTATGATTACATAGCCGAGCCTATTTAGTTGCATTATTGCATGTGTTGCATTAGGTATCTTTACATAGCTAGGATCATACATGATTTCTAACTAGCTTTTGTTTTGGCTTGGAGTACTCTGTAAGTTTTACGCTTTAGCATACTTGCATGAGTGTGAGTGTTACCATGACAGCATGCTTGCTATGAGGCTATTTGCTTAAATGATTAACTGAATGAATGCCTATGGGTGGAGGCTTTATTACTTGAATTGGAACAATTCATCAAATGTAGGTTTTAAGCCCACTTTGCAAAGTGGCAAAATCATGCTTCAAGCCCACTTGAGGGTGGCACTTTCAAACCATTTCGAAAAACAAACACGAATTGTTTTGTTCTAATTCTTGCGATTTTAGTCTATACTTGTATGCTGTGCGCATCACATAGTAAGTTAGCTAATAATCAAAATAAGAACACATGTGTTTTTAAAACAACATATCATGCTTAGTAAAGGCCGATCTTTTGATCGAGCAAGCGGGGGTGCTCCTTTCAGGACCTTCCCCTCTCGTACCCAAGTTCCCGAGCCGAGGCAACTTTGGTGATAACGGACACGTGGCATTTGGCACGAGTTAGGGTTTTCTAAATTTCTCAAAAATAAAATATTTAGGTGGCGACTCTGTAATCTGGCAAAGCAGTCCAGTTTTGGCATTATTTGATTTAAAATCTGATTTTCCAAAATGATTTGCCGGATTGGACTCTTTGGTGTTTATCAATCTCACATTGCACTTTGTGAGATTAGATTCAGAACTGTGACAGGAGGCCGAACTGTAGGAGACCAATTTGCACCTCTCCGAAAGGGAGCGCGCGAAGAAAGTCGAGTCCACAGCAAGTCATAGTCTTTGATCAATTCCAGCCATCTTCTATATCTCATGTTCAGTTCTTTTTGGGTAAAGAAATATTTCAGACTTTTATGGTCAGAGTACACTTTTCAAGTCATTCCATATAAGTAGTGTTGCCAAATCTTTAGTGAAAAAAGCGCAGTTACGAGTTGCAGGTCATAGGTCGGATAATTCTTTTCATGTGGACGGAGTTACTAAGAGGCATAAGCAATTACCTTCCCATTTTGTACTAGCACACACCCCAAACATTTGTAGGAAGCATCACTGTAAATCTGATACCCATCGGTTCCGTTAAGCAGGATCAAAATTGGTGTAGTTACCAGTCTAGTTTTCAGTTCTTGAAAGGCTAACTCCCGTTGATTGTTCCAATCAAATGATTCATTTTTCTGTGTCAATTGTGTCAATGGCATAGCAAGTTTTGAGAAGTCTGTCACAAATCTTCTGTAGTAGCCAGCAAGCTCTAGAAAACTTCGCACTTCTGACACATTGGTTGGCCTAGGCCAATCCACAATAGTTTCGATTTTCTGTGGGTCAACAAAGATACCCTCCTTGTTGATTACATGCCCCAAAAATGCTACAATGTCAAACCAGAATTTATATTTTGACAACTTTGCATATAATTTCTTATCTCTTAAGATCTGTAAAGTAATTCTCAAATGATTGTCATGCTCTTCCCTGCTTTTGGAGTAAACCTGTATATCATCAATAAATACAATAAGAAATTCATCAAGAAATTGTTTGAAAACCCTATTCATTAGATCCGTAAACGCTGCAGGTGCATTTGTTACCCCAAATGGCATTACTAAAAACTCATAGTGTCCATATCTAGTTCTGAATGCAACTTTCTCTATGTCCTCTGCTTTAACTTTTAGCTGGTGATACCTGGATCTAAGGTTTATCTTGGAGAACACTTGTGCCCCCTGAAGTTGGTCAAATAGGTCATCTATTCGGGGTAGTGGGTACTTGTTCTTGATAGTTACTTTGTTTAACTTCCGATAGTCTATACACAGCCTTAAAGATCCGTCTTTCTTCTTAACAAATAGTGTCACACCCCAAAATTTAGACAATTAAATATTAAATTAGGACTTACGAAAAATTAGGGTCGCTACAATATACACACCACAAAAGAATCTCGTCTCGAGATTCGATAGGAGAGAGTATTAAGAAAAAAGTTCCAGGTGCATACGCCGAACTTTCTCTTCTAATTCCTAAGTGATATCATTTTCATCCTCGCTCCATTGCACTTTCACTAAGTTCACTTTCTTGTGCCGCAACTGCTTTACATCTTGGTCTAGAATAGTAACTGGTCGCACCACATACATTAGATCGTCACTAATCTCCAACATTTCTGGTGATACTATTTGGGAAGGGTCTTGCACACACTTCCGCAATAAAGATACATGGAACACATTGTGAATCATAGCTAAAGCAGGTGGTAGAGCTAATTTGTAAGCCACATTACCAATCCTCTCAGTGATCTCATATGGTCCCACAAATCTAGGTGCCAACTTTCCCTTCTTTCTGAACCGCATGATTCCCTTCATCGACGAAACCTTCAAAAACACAAAATCTCCGACATTCAACTCAACCCCCTTACGTTTTCTATCAGCGCAACTCTTTTGACGACTCTGTGCAATCTTAATACATTTTCGAATAATGTTCACCTTCTCTGTGGTCTCTCTCACCAACTCTGGTCCTAATAACGGCACATCTCCTACCTCCATCCAACAAGCACGTGATCGACATGGCCTTCCATACAAAGCCTCAAAAGGTGCCATCCCGATACTGGAGTGATAGCTATTATTATAAGCAAACGCCACCAATGGCAAGTGTTCTTCCCAACTACCACCAAGATCAAGGACAACTGTCATGCCCCAAAATTTGGACAATTAAATATTAAATTAGGACTAAATCCCAATCAGCATTCCATCATCCAAATCCTAAGGGTGAAACAAAAAACTAAACGCTAACCAAACTATCCACCATAATTTCATAACTAACCAATACCTCCAACATTAAAGTAACAATACATAGTCAAAATAACTTAAATAATGTACGGTTACAAATCATGCCAAATTATCCCAATACTAAAGTCATAAAAAAAATAAAAATAAATACATAAACTAATATCAACCCTAAGCTCAAGAAAACAAAAGAAATCCAAGAAACATGCCCAACAACTATAGTTATTCCACGTCACCACCATAGCCCCAACTAATCCTGCAAAGGAAGCTCGGCTGCGCTCAAACAGAACTCACCCGAGTTGCTAAGAGACAAAACGGGTCAGTATACAGGTATACTGGTATGAGTACAAGATTTAGCAGTCACATGTCTACCAGACACAAACAAAAATACATTTAATTCTTGTTACAAGACAAGACAAGTAGTTCCATCCGTATCGAGACGAATGGGTAGTTTCCCGAGATACGGTGGCATTTAGTTTCTTGCCCGTACACAACGAAATATAAATTAAGTATAAAATAAACAAAATATAAATAAAAATATGGTGGGGTCAGATCTGCATAAAAAGTTAGTAAGACCCACCATCCTGAAAAAAAAAAATAAAGTTAGTATAATTTAATCCTAAGTAACTTGCTGAAAAAGTATAAAAATGCACTGTTTCATGCTTAAATAATTTGAATTGACCAAAACTCAAAGAATAAAAATTGTACAGAATCAAATTTCCTAAAAGACAACATGAATGAATTTAACAGAAATTGAACAGGTTGAGAGAAAAACTTGATAGAAGAACCTAGACGGAATTCAATCGAAAAATCTGAAACTAAAAACGAATAGAAACTATCCTAAGATGATTTTTTTTTAGAAAAGTTCAAAACACGAAAAGTGTGCAGAATAATGTTTTACTTCATTTTTCGCAAAACCAACAAAAATGAGCTTGTTTCATGGGTTAAATGTAAGAATTTATTCTTAATTAGGCTGTCATTGACTATATTTTGTTTAGTTTGTGAAAAACGGGTTGAACGTGATTCAGATAGATTAACTGGTATAAGCCCAAAATTATTATTGTGATCCATAAAGTTTGGGCCATGGTCATCTTAGTGTATATATTATTTTATATGTGGATATGTGATATGGAGGTGTAAGGCCTGTTTTAAGTTATTTGGGTTCCTTAATGGGAGGGCCCAGTAATTGTTTTATTTAGGCCCAGTCCCCTCTCCTATCCTTATTAGGGTTTACATATATCTATATATATGTAGATCAAAGGGTTGTCAGCCCCATTGAAAAGACAACAAAAAGATTAGGAGAAGGAGGGGAAGAGCTGGTGCTAAGGTTTTCCAATTATGAATGTCATATTCTTTCAAGGAAGCAAAACTCAAGACAATAACGGAATCAAATGGTATGTATCTGAGTTTATATTTTAGTAGTTACTTATATTCATATTGTTTTGATTTCTAGTATATAGATCCTAAAATCTTACATGTGGTATCAGAGCAAGTTTATACTAGAATCAAAATCATGGCAGATTATTTCAGTAAAATTATTTTATATAATGATAAGGAATAAATTAATATTTCTTTTACTGAATGATGTTTTTGCATCTCAAAATTGTGCTTTAGTAATTTCAAGCAAACTTTTTCAATGTAACGAGTACATACTGTTTGAGTATTGATAGTTTGCTTCCAATTGTATTATATAAAATAAAAATAAATAAATAAATAAATAAATAAGTAATTTAGATCTGGTAGTTTTACGAAAATTGTGAAGTATGGACATGTGTATATTGAATTTGTATTGATATATATATATATATATATTTCAAATCGTACCTAATCAAATATTTGCAAAACATATGAAACATATTCGTTTTTATGACTTTTACATAAACATCAAGATTGTTTAAGAGTTCTATATCATGTATATCACTTTGGTGTAATTTTTTGTACATTCATATGCGAATTTTGGTTCACCGAGAGATATTATTTTTTGAGTAACTGTTCAGTGGTGATTCATAATATGATATTATATATGCTTTGATGGGCACTTGAATATGCTAAAAATTTAATAAAAGTCATATGACCTAATAAATAAATAAAGTTTTAAAGGTGGACAAATATTTATTTTTTTGTAGTCCTAGTTGGAAGATTTTGAATCAATGTGGGTGATACTGCCGAAGTGGTTAACCTATTAAAATTTAAAATGATTTACCAATAAGGATTCTGGGAAGTTCTTCTAATATTATATCACTCAATTACCTACCCAAAGGGGGTTAATTGAGTGTATTAATTTTAGAGGTAGTGTGAGCCGCTAGTAAGGGAAATTTTATTGATTTTGAAAGAATTTATCTACCTAAAGGAGATAATTTCTTAATAAATCATTCTTACTAGTTGACTTGTTTATAGGTGTTAGAATGTGTTTTATATATTTAGCCCAAAGGTATTTATATAATGATACATTCTGAAACATCTGACAATATTGTTAAAATTTATTTGCAGCCCATTGTTGTGAGATTATAATTATTGCCCATGTATAATTAATTAAGATTATATTAAAGTTTAAAGATGTTGATTGTATTCTATATATTCAACCCAAAGGTGTTTATATAGTGATACATTCTGGCACATCTGAGAATATTGCTAAAGTTTATTCGCAGCATATTCTTGTGAGATTATACTAATTGCCTATGTATAATTGAAAGTTGGAGTTGTGAAAATGCTTTCTATATATTCAGTTTAAGAGTGATACATTTTAAATATTTGAGAATGTTAATTGTAATTATGAGATTATTATTGTCCATATATGATTGAATGATATTATATTGAATTGAAAGCAATGAAGGGAAATATTTTTATAAAAATCAAATTTACTCACTCTCATTAAGTTTTGATTATTAAATTCGGTTAAAGATATTGAGTTAGCTTTTAAAGACTAACTGATTTAGACATTGACATACTCCGAGAATGTGTCTTCTTAACCATTTATATTAAGACCTCAATTAGTGTGAAAGATTAAAATTATATTCAATGTTAACTATTTAAGAAAGTAGAGTTTTAAAATATTCACTAGGTGATTCTTATAAGAAAATCTAAATATACTCTTACAATGCTCTATTATAATACCTTCGACTTTTACAAATCGTTATCTCTCTTCAGTATTTTATGTTTTCCTTTCAGAATATTCCGCAAATCTCTTTTATATATTATTAACTCAAGTAAAAAAATATTCATTAGAATTTTTTGTGAGCTAGACGTCTTCCCACCTTCGGAATCTCCTTTTATTTTTTTAAACCGCTTTAAAAAAAAATTGCTTGTGTTGATCAAAATTTTATTTTATGGTCAAGTTATTTAAGTTATAGTTTAGTACTGTCTTTATTTAAAGAATGTTTTTTTATATTATCCTGAGATGCAGTTCAATTTTTAATGTCAACCAATAAAGCTATTGTTAGATTGAATTTTATTAATTTTGGTAAAATAAAAATAAAAATAATAATAATTGAAATAGATTTTCATTTATCATAAGGTGTGTGGGAAAAATTATTTATTAATTTTCATAAATGAGTATTGATGTTATGCATTTGTCTAATCTCGTTTATGTTTGAAAACACAACTAAATAAAGATTTTAAAATTATTAATTGAAGATCGATATTACTTTCATTTTTCGCAAACCAACAAAATGAGCTTGTTCATGGTTAAATGTAAGAATGTTATTCTTAATTTAGGGCTCATTGACTATATTTTGATTTAAATTTTTTTGTGAATAAATTCCTTACGTGTTTCTGCCTACTTAGGCAAAACATTGACTATGCGTACAGTCTTTGAAGTATACAAGATTAAGATTTTTTGACTGAGTATGAAGCCGCAAAAATTATTTGATTGTGATCTCCATAAAGTCTTTGGCCGAGTTAGAAGACAACGCTTTTAGTTGTGGATCTCTAGCAATTGTAATATATATACATATGATTTTATCATGGTGGATTATGTAGAATAATGAGAGCATCTTTGCTAAGGCCTGTTTTAAGATATGTTTTAGGGTTCTGTAAATGGTGACGGCCCCAATAATTGTTTTATTTAGGCCCCGTTTCCTCCTCAAATATCTCTTGTATAGGGAAATTTATATCTTAATACATATCTATCTGAAATATATCGTAATCAAAGGGTTTGGTCAGCCTCTCATTGAGCCAAAGACAACTCAAAATTTTGCTATTGAAAACAATCATATGGAACACGAGCTATCCAGGCGAGAGTTTGAACAAAACACTAATAATCTCACCAAACATGGATTCCTTATGTGATAAAGTGTAGTGTGGAATTTCGCATAATGATCCAAAAATTATATTAACACTGCTAATTCCACATTCAGTCCTCTGTATGGTCTTGACAGACACCTTGTAAGGAATTTTATTCCATTTATCATATCTTCAAAGAAAGCCTTTATTCCTCTAAATCGATCGGTTTTCATGCTTTAAACAAGCATCATACTTTATGGTATCCATTATATCTCTCTAACCAAAGTGTTAATCTTTTTATCTCAAAATTAAAATATAACTAAGAGCTCATGTAGAGGTAAATATATGACAAAAATTACCATTTATGCGACACACACATAACTATAAACAAATGTGAATAAACAAATTAACTTTATTAACTGAATATACCATAGATAATATTCTGGGTAAATTAATTTTATTAACCAGCAGTATATAAAATCTTTGTAAGAATATCCTCAATGCTCACCTCTATAGTCAAATAAACCTAATAACTATTGCCTAAGCTTTAGTGGATTTCAGCTAGGTTATATTGTATTTAGTATAACTCATAATCTCCTACATAAATCATAAAATTGATTTAACAACGTCTGTTTTATTTCACTGATTACTTTAAAAGTGTTATTGTATTTATTAACCCATCAAGTTGTTTTCCTTATAGAGAATAATTATACATAGACCATATTATCTTAAATAAATAAATAATTCTGTGCATGAGTTAGGTATAAATTCTCAAGTGCCTACTTAATGTAATAAATATCCTATATTATACTCTAAGGTATCTCGAAAATGATAAAGAGCCATAAATGTAGAGTATTACTTGTGTTTACTAGAAATGTAATTTAGATATGTTTGTGCATTCTACCTATAAAAACAAAGATTGCCAATGTGGCAATACATATAGAAAATATTAATTCCCAAAGTAGAGCCCAAATACTATATACATTGCAAAATAATGTAACGAGTAACATAATGTATATTGAAAGTCAAATATTGATAGTATGTTAGGCTTCACAACATATGTAAATATTAATATTTATAAACAGCATAATATATACATACACTAAATATCCTAAAATAAAATAAATAAATAATAATAAATTAGATTCTGAGTAGTTACGAAAATTGTGAAGTATGGACCTAGTGTATATTGAACGTATTGATATATATATATATATTTCAAATCTTACCTAATCAAATATTTGCAAAACATATGAAACATATTCGTTTTTATGACTTTACATAAACATAAAGATTGTTTAAGAGTTCTATATCATGTATATCACTTTGGTGTATTTTTTGTAAATTCATATACGAATTTTGGTTGGCCTGAGCTATTATTTTTGAGTAACTGTTTAGTAGTGATTCGTAATATGATATTATATATGCTTTGATGGTTACAGATTGCATTATTGTTATAAAATAAATAAAGTTTTAAAGGTGGACAAATATTTATTTTGTAGTCTCAGTTGGAAGATTTTTTTAATCATATAGGGTGATACTGCCGAAGTGGTTAACTTATTGAGATTTAAAGTGATTTACCAATAAGGATTCTGGGAAGCTCTTCTAAATATATATCCAATTACCTACCAAGAGGTTAATATACTAATTACCAGTACCGCAAAGGGAAATTTATTGTTTTTGAAAGAATTTATTAGATTATTTTTATTTTAGGTTTATAGTACAGATTTGAGCAGACTTAGTTAAGGGAAATTAATATATTGTAATTCTCGCAAAGAAAATGTATATTCTACCCATATTATGGTATAGGTTGTAAATCATTTCTAAAGTGTAGAGATCACGATTTTGCCTAGTCTCATTGTAGCTATGATTTAATATGAGTTATAAAATTATAGACATTATGTCTGTTCTTTAAATATATAATGTAGCTCCAAGTACTAGATCTTTAATATGAATGATACCTTATATCTTGATAAACATCTGAAACCCAATAAGAATAATTGTTAAAAGATTTTATTTGCAGCCTCTGATTGTATAGTCAAACACTCAATATGATCTATTGCCCATTGTTTTAATATTAATTAAGCAGATATGTGTTATAAAGTATATATAAGATAAAGTTTGTAAGAGTATGATACGTGTCTATAATAAATATGCTACGCGGCAAAGGTGAATGGCGTCATAGCTTCCACAAAAAATTTCATAATAGTAAGTTGATATCATTCTGGTCATACTTTGCTGAGTGTAATAATTGCTAATATAAAAGTTAGTATGAATGTCTGCGAGCAATATTATCTTCGTGGAAAAGGAAATAACATTAAATATACTTACAATTGGCACATAGATGATGGTGAAGATTAGAAGTTCGCAGTGGATTTGTGTGATCATGCATAATGCCGATAAGTGATTAATTTCAGTATTATATAAGTGAAGTGATTATATTTTTAATATTAGATGGTGAATAAATTATTAGATATGTTCATTAGTGAAATATATGTAGCATCCGATTGTTTGATACTATTTTTAAATATACTCTTATGTAATTGCATTATTATTGATAATGAAAAGTCAATGGATTAAGACGAGAAGATTGTATAATTTTTATGTGAAAAATCAAATTTACTCCATTATAATGCTTTTCTCGCATTAATATTAAGAGGTTAAAAGATACTGAAATTAGTTTAAATGGCTGTTTAGAACATGAAGCTGACAAATCTTTCTCAGACCATATTTCGCAATACTCATGTCTATATCAGTTAGTCTTTAATAGCGAGAATGTGTATACTCAAATCTTTAACCGAATTTCTATATTAACTTCAAAACACTATTTTATATGGGATATTAAGAACGCTTAACATATAATAGTATTTTCAGTTAAATCTTGCTTGATAATGTATTAATAACTACCAGACACAAACAAAAATACATTTAATTCTTGTTGCGAGACAAGACAGGTAGTTCCATTTGCACTGAGACGAATGGGTTGTTTCTCGAGAAACGATGGCATTTAGTTTCTTGCCCGTACACAACGAAATATAAATTGAGTATAAAATAAACAAAATAAAAATAAAAATATGGTAGGTCAGCCCTGCATAAAAAGTTAGTAAGATCCACCATTTTGTGAAAAAATAAAGTTGGTATAATTTTAATCATAAGTAATTTGCTGAAGAAGTATAAAAATGCACTGTTTTATGCTTAAATAATTCGAATTGACCAAAACTCAAAGAACAAAAGTTGTACAGAATCAAATTTCCTAAAAGGTAGCGCAAATAAATTTAGTAGAAACTAAACAGGTTGAGAGAAAAAACTTAACAGGAAATCCTAAACAAAATTCGATCGAAAAATCTAGAACTGAAAACGAAAAGAAACTGTTGTATGATGAATTTTTTCAAAAAAGTTCAAAATATGAAAAGTGTTCAAAATAATGTTTTACTTCAGTTTACATGAAACCAATAAAAATAAGCTCGCTTCGTAAGTTAAAACAGCCTCTAAAATCTGCATTGCTAAAATGAATCAAAACTACTATAACCAAGATCATCTGATTTTAAGTTCTAATCGATCTTTTTAATAAAAAGTTAAAACACAAAAGTTATCTAGAATTACATATACATGTCTCTGCTCAAATTTCATAATTTATTGAGGTTGTTTACTATTTTTCAGGACATACAAATCAACACAATTCACACTATACCAATAAACTCGTAATTAAATTCTTTGTACGTTAACTCCACCACTTCGGCCCTCCACTTCCGGCCTACACATATATCCCATGTGCCTCCCGTATACCTAATACCGCTCCGAAGCCAAACTTGCACGGGGATATCGTCCCGAGTTTGACTCACACTCCCCGGATGGTTAGCATATACGTACACCGTAAATCAAAGCACTCGTCTACTCATGAGAACGAGGCAACAATATATAAAATACAAAACATCTCACTCATGAGAATAAACATAACAATGCCAAGCTAAAGCATTCAAATAAATCTCATAATCCTCACTTTTTTTTCATACACTCTTTCTCACCAACACTCAAATAAAACAACAATCTATGAGTCATGGTGGAGTGTAAGGAATTTATCTATGGGTTCCTAATTTATTTTAATTTCATATAACCATGAGTGGGATTAAAACCATAAAATAAATCCATATAAAAACCCTAAACTTGGCATACATAACTAATCAAAATAATTAAAATCAATCAATCAACTAAAAACCCTAAACCTTACATACACAACTAAACAAAATAATTAAAATCAATCAATCATCTCAAAACCCTAAACCTTACACACACAACAAATCAAAATAATTAAAATCAATCTATCATCTTTATATAAATACCAAAACAAACTAACATCAAATAATTAAAAATAAATAAATAAAAACAACGAATTAAATATAAATCAAGGGAAGTGGGTTTTGTACTCATAATATTTTTTTTGAAGATCAAAGAATCACTTGAATAATTAATGAAGTCACCAAAATAAAGCCCTAATCTTTTTCTTCCTTTTCCCTCCTCTTCTCTTTCTCTCACGGGTTGCACTCACACAGCCGCACACATAACCTTCTCTTCTTTCTTTGATTTCTCTCTCTCTCACACATTCACAATTGCTGCTCTCTCTCTTTTTTTTCCCCCTTAATTCTCATTGGTGCAGCCCTTTAAGCCTAGTAACCTAATTGACATATTATACTTTAACATCCTTTTGTTTGTTTATTTTTTTATTATATAATATTATATTATACAAATATAATATATATAAATATACTATATATGATCAACACATATATGTAGGCAATTAAATATTAAATTAGGACTTATGAAAAATTAGGGTCGCTACAAATAGGACTGGAGCACCCTATATGTAGAAACCCCATTTTTGACCGTGCTCAAGACTCAGACATCATCGCTTGTGCACTCGATGATTATGATTGCATGTGTTCGTTTTGAGTGCTCGAAATTCTCGATGGAGTGCCTTGCCTTTGAGCCTTAAAACCTTATCTATTTTGTGCTTGGGTTTGGACCAATTCTTGTTGTGTTTAAGTCTGAAACCTTTTGGTGACCTGTCGGCCACCACCATAGGCTGTCGGCCATGAATAATGGTTGTCGGCCAAGGGTGTGGCCGGTCGGCCACCAGTGGTAGCCAGTCGGCTACCAGTGTTGGCCGTTGGCCACCAATGCCTTTTTCCAAATATTTGTTGACAGCTATGACAGCTGTTAACACAATGAGTTGCATCTCCCTACACGTGTATAGTGGGATGTTTTCAAGCTTAGAGAGTGTTTTTCTATAAATATAGGGGTTCCTCCCCCATTTTGAGAGGTTAGCAATTTTGGAGCAAAATTCTCCCTCTCTCTTGATTTCTCATCTCTCTTGCAAATTTGTGCTTTGTAGTTAGTTTTCTCTACACTTTTACATACACTACATTAATCAAAGTTACTTCACTTGGAGTTGAGGTTCCTTGAGACTTGTTTTGAGCTCTAGCAAGTGGTTTTAGCTTGGATTTGTGCCTAGAGTTGCTCTTTGCTTGAAGAGGTAGTTTACTTGCTTTGTTCACTTGTTTAGTATACTTGTTTTCTCATCTATTTCAATTGTTTTGAGGCTAGTTTTGAACAATAAGAAGCTCTATTTTTGTGACTTAAAAGTGGTGGTTTGAGCTTTTTCTAGTTAGGGGTGGTTCACCCTTTTTGCTTCTTTGCTTGTATAGCTTTTGTGCTCTTAACTCATCACTTTCAAACCAACTTTTTTGGGCCTTTTAACCACTGAATTTCAGAATATTTTCAGTGGCCAAAAACTTGTTTTGAAGTCCAAAATTGGAGGGGTTAGCCTCCCCTCCTCATGTCTCATTTGCATGCCTAGTTAGCTTCACATGTTAACATATTTTTCTAACTTAACTTAGCTCAAGTCTAACATGTTTTAGTCTCAGAAATAACCTGTTTTAGCTCTATTTTGAGCTGGTTAGTTTGTTTAAGTCTTGTTTTGCATAGTTGTAGTGTTAATTCCTTCACCAGTTTGATGTTTTAAGGCTTTAACCATCATTGGTGTGAGTTGGTTGCATGTTCTTAGTACTTTTATCACTCAATCTCAGCACATACAATCTCTACAAGCCCCCTCATTTCTTCACTTTTTCATTTGTTTTGAGGGTTGTTTCAACCTTAGGGTTGTTTAAGCTTGAGGTTGAGCCTCATGCTTAATGGTTTAATCCTCCTTTGAGGGTTCATTACCAACGGCATGAAGCTTCCCTCATGCCTTGAACTACCCCTTGGTTGACACTTCTTTCACTTTAGAAGACACTCACCAATGGACTAATTGACTAAAGAATGGTTTAGTAATTAAAATAAGTAAACAAAATTGGTAAGTAGAAGTGTGCAAGATAAGCATTCTTTGTGTTGCATTGCATGTGTTCAAATTGGACGTTAATTTGAACACAAGGAAAATGGGACATTTCATACTCAAAGTGATAAAATGTGTCATTTTCTTAGGTCACCATTGCCCTTGATCATGCATGATAGGATAATGGTCATTTTGGTCTTATTTGTGCATTTATTGAACTTGTACAAACTTGGTCCTTTAGCCATCATGCATGGAAATTGCTTGACTGATCGTTTGAAGGCCAAGAGTTTCTCTCCTTTGAGTTTGTGTGATGATAAGGAGAGTAAACAGTACAGACAACTTGTGAGAATACACTGTTTTGCTCTATTTTTCTTTCCATTGTAGCATACAAGTGTGAACCAGCAGTGGCCGACAGCCACCATCAGTGGCCGACCGGCCACCAATGGTAGTCGACCGGCCCTTTGTCCCTCTTGTCAGCCATCAGTGGTTTTTGCATAATGTGTTCCTGAGGTGGAGCAGAAGTGTTCAGGAAGTTGGTAGAATTTTCAGTGATCAAATGTGCAAACAGAGGTTGCAACAGCAAAACGGTGGCTTTTCGGGTGAAGGATCAAGCATGCATGCATGCATTCCTCGCTTCCCGGGATTAGCTAGTTAGTTTAATTAGCATTAGATCAAGCATGTGTTGTAATTAATTAGTTGTAGCTAATTAGGTGCTTTCAATAATTAGTTAGTTTAACTAGTTATTTGTTTTCGGTTTGTAATAATTAATTAGCTAGAAGTAGTTAATTAGTTTCGAGTTTTGTAATAATTAGTTAGCTTAATTAGCGTAGCTAGTTTATTAGCGCTTATTCATTCGGACACTCCTTCGCAAGGGCGTAATGTTATAATAAGTGTGCGTGTATGTGTGTATGTCTTCCAACCACACATCTTTATCCTTTTTATTTAATTGCTTTTAATGGTTGAATTAGGGTCATGTTTTAAATAGCATATCGCATGCTTGAATCCATTCATTCGTATTGCATGCATCGAGGCTCAGCTCATCTGTCACGACCCAAACCCGGCCCTATGGGTTTAGCACCGTAACCGGCCAGTAATCTGAGATTACCGAAGGCCTGCAGAACAGTAATACAGTAAAACAGAGTACAGGGCCTGGCGGAAGCCAATACAGTAATTAAACAATGTCCAATGAGCTGTGACTTAAATAGCATATCGCATGCTTGCATCCATTCATTCGTATTGCATGCATCGAGGCTCAGCTCATCACTCAAACTACATCGCCATTTCAATATCTTCTTTGAATACGTGTTTAATCGCATGTTGTTCAAATCGATTCATATGCCATATTAGTAGTCGAGCCTATTAATTACAATCTTTGCATGCGTTGCATTAGACAATTAACATAGTTAGGATCATGCATCGTTCTGACTAGTTTCTGTTTTGGCTCGGAGTACTCGGTGAGTTTTATGCTTTAGCATACTTGCATGAGTGTGATTGCCATGTTGCCACGATTAGCATGCTTGCCATGAGGCTATGTGCTTGCTAAACTACATGAATGCCTGTGGATAAAGGCTTGTTGTTTGAATTGGAACAATTCAACTAATGTGCGTTTTAAGCTCACTTTGTTGAGTGGCAAATCATGTTTTAAGCCCACTTTGTTTGGTGGCAAATTTGTAAACTTTTAAGCCCACTTGAGGTGGCAAATTCAAACCATTTTCACAAACAAATATGACTTGAAATGTTCCAATTCTTGCGATGTAATCTATACTTGCTTGTGCGCATCACATAGTAATGTTAGTCTAATAACCGGAACAAGAACACATAATGTTTATAAAAGATCATATCATGATTAATAGAGGCTGATCTTTGATCAGGCAGGCGGGGGTGCTCCATTCATGACCTTCCCCTCTCGTACCTAATTTCCCGAGCCGAGGTAACTTTGGTGATGATGGACACATGGCTTTCGGCACGAGTCATGGGTTTTCTAAATTTTCCTAAAATAAAATATTTAGGTTGCGACTCTGTGTGTGACAAAGCAGTCCAATTTTGGCATTATTTGATTTAAAATCGATTTTCTAAAAAAGTTTGCCTGATTTGGACTCTTTGGTGTTTATCAGTTTCACATTTCATTTGTAAGACTATATTCAGAACCGCGGGAGTCCGAACTGTGAGGCCTTCTTTTCAATCCTTTCCGAAAGGCGGGCACGGAAAAAGGCGAGTCCACACCATGGTGAAGTGCTTGGGCAGATAAACTTCTTGTCTAACAATTCCTGAAGTTGAGTTTTCAATTCTTTCAATTTCGAAGTGGACATTATGTATGGGATTTTAGAAATCGGTTGTGTCCCGGGTGTAACATTGATAGTAAACTCGATTTTCCTATCAATTAAGTCTCTGGGTAATTCATTTAGGAATACATCGGGAAATTCATTTACTACAAGTATGTTCTCAACAGTAGAACTATCATAAGTCACAGTCAAAAAGCAACATAAGAAACCCCAGCACTTTTTTCTTAACAACTTTCTGGCTTTCACAAAAGAAATCAAATACGGTGGAGGAATTACTCCATTTCCATCGAATACAAACTCAAGCATACCAAGTGGTCGAAACACAATAGTTTTATTCACACAATCAATAGTTGCACAATACTTTGTCAACCAATCCATGCACAACATATGATCAAAATGATCAATGCTCAAAGGCAACAAATCAACGTATAATGCCATATCACCAATCATAATATCACATACCGAATAAACATGAGCACATATCATAGAACCTCCAGATGGTGTAGACATAGATAGTAAACAGTTCATAGGTTCTAGAAGTCTAGTTAATTTCTGAGAAAAAGCATGCAATACAAATGAATGGGTGGAACCTAAATCTATCAACATAGAGGCATTATGAGCACAGATGGAGATTGTATCTGACACCACATACTCAATATTCTGTACATCTCTAGGCACTAATGCAAACACTCTCCCATGCCATAATGTCTCATTTCCAATGTTGCCCCTAGCATTAGTTCTGACATTTGACCTTATTATAGGAGTAGATCTGACTGAACTTGTTGCAGAACAGTTAGCATTGTCGAATCTCAACAGACAATATCTCATCATGTGGCCGGTCCTGCTACACCAAAAACAAGTGCCAGATGCACAGTAATACGTGCCTTCATGCTTCCTTCCACATTCCGAACAAACTAGCATAGATCCATTGGTTTGGCTTGAACTGCTAGAAGATCCAGTATTTTGCTTTTTGTTGGTAAAAGATGAGCGGCCTTTCTGAAAATTGGACCCAGATCTTTTACCTTTCCATTCAATTGTTGTTGGGCCCTTCCTTTGTTTCATAGCTGCTAAGGTAGCTTCTTTCATCAGGGCTCTGTCCAGTACTTCCACATAAGTTGGCAACTTCAAGACACCAACTTGATCAAACACTTCTAGATCCAAACCGCCTTCAAATTTTCGTGTCTTTTTGTAATCAATATCCACCATGTGTGGAGCAAACCTGGCCAACTCAGTGAATTTAGCCTCATATTCGGCCACAGACATCCTGCCTTACTTAAGTTCTTGAAATTCTGACACTTTCCGATCTCTAAAGCATTAGGGAAAATACTTATCGTAGAAGATCTCGTTAAACTGAGTCCATGTCATATTCCTATTATTAGTTCAGATCAATAACCACCATCTCTGAGCTTCATCCTTTAAGGTATAGGTGGCCAAAAGAACTTTTTGTGTCTCGAAGCAGGAAAACACTTCAAACAGTTTCTCTATTTCAAGCAACCATGTTTCCGCCTTTAAGGGTTCAATACCACCAAAGAAAGTCAACAGTTTCATCTTCATGAACTTCTAAGTTAGATTTATAATATCATTGTTATCCGGTTCAACATGGACCGGAGGAGGTGGAGGAGGTAAAGGTGGTTGCCCCTGTTATTGTGTCATTGCTTCAGTCAAAGCTACAAGCATCTGTTCCATTCGGCTCATTGGGGCTTCAGAGGATTCGGTGGCTTCATTACTTCTTGTATTTTCCATTGGCTATAGGTAGATAGAACATTTACAAACATAGGAAAACCTTTTTACAATGTTCAAATCATTCAATCTCAGTTCAATTCATTCATTTCAATTCCATATGTTCATAATTAGGTTCAGTTTTCACAGAAACATAAATTAACACCCACTCACACATGCAAATGAAATGTCCCTAGTTCTTTTCTAGGGCATCCTATAGCTTATATGGACTCATGTGTGCGGTATGACACGTGCTCTGATACAATTCTATCATGACCCAAACCCACCGCTATAGGTTTAGTGTCGTAACCGGCCAGTAATCCTTGGATTACCCAAGGCCTCTGAACAGAATAACATATAATTAGGGGCTGAGAAAGGAAATATATGAAATATACGTAGTCCATTGAGCTGTGCTGACATACATGAGGCAGATAATTTTTTTGTATAAAGTATATACATATAAGACGTCATGTCTACGTAAGACATGCAACACCGTACAAGTATTATAACAATGGACTTAGCCCAGTGTACGGATAAACAAAAATGAAACAAACATAAGTGTTCTTTGTATATCACACAAAACAAACTCTTAGCATGGTCCACAAAACTTAACTTCTATAAATGGGAACCTACCCGGGAGGCACGGTGGCTGGCTAACTCCAAAACTCTCCAGACAGCAGCTTAGACCTGGTCACACGCCTGCTCAGCTATATGCATAATAATAAACAGTGAGTGGAAGCCCAATGAATAATAACAAAGTAAAGGGTTAAATGAATGATATCCCACCAAATTCAGAAAATAGAAACAGATTCATATTCATATTCTTGTTTGGATCATATACAAAAATCAAAATTTATGCTTGTTCATATGTGGTACATCCATTAGCGCTAACAAATCAGATACAGAGCATTAAGGGTCATACTTGTCAATTCCATAAAGGAACCTTCGGTACCAGGAAAAGATAACATACTTGCTAGTTCCATAAAGGAACCTCCAGTACTGGGAATAGATAATATACTTGCCAGTTCTACAAAAGAACCTCTAGTACTGGAAACAGATAACATACTTGCCAATTCCACACAAGAACCTCCAGTACTGGGAACAGATCACATACTTACCAGTTCCACACAAGAACGTCCATTACCAAGAATAGATCATATACTTGAACCACAGGATTATTGCTACGAGTGCTTGTCAAAAACTGGACAATCATTCATTGTATAGAGCATAACATTTCATAAAAAAGATCTTATTCCACAAACAGAAAATAAATAAAATTGAACATAGCTTTACTAAGTTATTACTCACAGATGGTTCCAAAGCAAACAACAGAGCAGACAAATCAGGCAACTTGCAGTGCATGACCTACACAGATACAGAACAAATATGTACTGAATTACACTCCCGGAATTATTAATTGAGTTCTTTCTTATTTAAGTTTGTTTCTACTTCTTATCCTCATTATTTTGTCTTAACTAGGGTTTAGAAATGCCTAGGATGTAATGAGGATGCCAAAAGATGCTATTCAACACTTTGGCAAATATGCTGAAAACAAGGTCTCGCTCGAACAGAGGATCAAAGATGTGAGTAGCCGCTCGAGCGCAACTTCCTTCGCTCGAGCGATCTGTAAATTCTGCAAAAATATTGGTTGTGTGAATTTTTCGCTCGATGGTCCCTCAATGGTCACTCGAACGTGAGACTGAGGTCCTTCGTCGAGCACAACTCTTATTGCTTGAGCGGTCTGCAAAATGTGTGAACTTTTGGGAGCATGCATTTTATGCTTGAGCCAGCTTTTGGTTGCTCGAGCATAAAATCTGTCGCTCGAGTGGAGAGACAGAATTCTGGAATTTCCAAATTACTCTACTAAGATCAAAACTCAAATTCAATGCTGCAAAATATGCTCTCTTGGGCAAAGAACTGGAGAAAGCTTGTGCAAACTTGGAAACGTCATGAATTCAAAACCATTTCACAAAATCAAGGCCCAAGAGGAAGTCAATTATGCAAATTCAAGCTTAAAGTTTAAAGAACATAACATGCATGTATGGATTTGAATTCAAGCCCTCCAAAACATGATCAATTAAGGTGAATTGATAGGAAATGTGATGAATTCTTAAAACCAAGCTAGAATTATCACATGTATGAGGGACTTCTCTTGAAAACAACATCAAAACTCCATGAAATGCACATGCATTCATGGTATGATTTAAACCCCTTCCTTCCTAGCTCAATTCTCAAGTTAATTCACCTATCTCACTTGATTCCTTGCATTAACCAACTAAATTTCAAAATTAGAGGCTTGATTTCATACCTTAGATGTCTAGTTGAGCTCTAGCTAGCTAATTGTTGAGTCTCCAAGCCAAATCTTCTAAGTCTCTACGACATTCAAATGTTTGAACTCAATTTCCTAAGTCTCTGTCTCTGTCTCTGTCTCTGTCTCTGTCTCTGTCTCTCTCTCTCTCACGTTTATGAGCTCAAGTATAAGGGGATGAGAGTGTGTGACTTGAGTGTCTTGAGTCAAAGAAGCCTTATATAGGCTTGATTAAGAGTTGGTCAATTAAACTCTAATTAATCTAAGCAATGGCCATTAATTATTTTAATTAATTCGTTCCGAATCAAATTTCAATTCAACCTACCATAATGTTCTAAAAATTCTAAATAACACATATACCAAGTCAATTTCGTGATCGGATGCTGATAAAGTCTTCAATTCGCAGAATAAAACAGAAACACAAATAGATATTCCTACAGCAGACAGATATAAACACAAACAATGGAATGCACATGTAATTAACTCAGGATTTCATCTTAATTACTTATTAGGCATACTTAATCATGGCTTAACAGTTAATTATGGGTCGGGGTTATTATAATTTTTAGTCGAAGTATTGATTAAAAAAAATTTGTTCAATTTTGTTCATTACAAAATGTTGTTACTTAATAATTGGTGGACAGTCTTAAGCCAATGTTCCAAATAGGAACAAGGCGTTTAACTTAGACTTGCTAGAATGGCAGAGTTGAACTAAGTTAAAGAGATGTTTTAACGAGAAACAAGGCAAAACCAACCATGACTTGGCTAGTTTGTATGAAAAGCCAAGGTAGGTAGTAGTCTCAGTGCACTAATGTTAAGCCTTGAGTATTTTGTTTAAACAAGCTAAACACAATGACATTGGTCATGGATGTCTAAGTCAGATTTATGCAAGATTCAGGCAATTTATCCTTAATGTGAACCTAAGTTATACTTATATTCACATTAGGGGGCATGAAACATGGATGAGTTAAGTGAATATGATACTTGTAAAAAAATTTAGAAAAATTGTTATGAGTTGAAGTTATTCGAGATGTTTGATGACAATACTATCCAAGATGTTTTAACCCGAGATAACTATCTAGATGTTATACTTAGAAGAGTTCATGTGAAGGAAAGCATATGGATGGCAAGAGTGCACAAGACATGTAACGACAGGGATAAAAGCTTGAAGCATCAAACACTTAGACAAAAACAAACTTGCATTCATAAAGGAAGAACTTGTTTCAGTATATCAGAAGGCACTTCAGCCTAGCAAAGAAAATAAAAGTGTTCAAAGAAAGACTAGAAATAAAAGCACAACTGAAACAAAGGAAAAAAATCCTAAGTGCTAGATTACGAAGCAATGTTCTTAGTCTATTCCACCTCGGCAGTTAGCGTTGTGTAAGCCTTGGTAGACAGTGAAGCAGTTTTCTCAACCTCGGCATTGACTGCTGTCTTTTCATTAATTTCTCTCAGACTCTTCTCGAGACTCTTACTTGCAGCAGCAATCTTGGCCTCTGAAGTGTCGACCTTCTTTGGAGAGGTGCTTTTGGAGACCCTATCCTCATCCTCCTCAATTAGGTCCGGGATCTGATCGTTAAGAATTGGGGACTTGGCCCTAGCAGTAGTACCAACTTTATCTTCTTCTTCCTCTTCCATTTCCTCCTCAGATTGGACTTGGAAAAAAGGGAACGTTACATCAAGCTGGCCGAGATCTTTGAGTAGAGAGTCCTCGGGGATGGAAAGATTTTTTAAAGCAACAACCCAGCCAAGGTAGTAACCCTTGTTGCAGGCCAAGTTGACTTGCTTCTTGTATTGCTTCAGCAAGTCGGCTTGCCCCTTTTCATAGGCCTTTTCATCAACAGTCTTGATCTTGGCCTCCTTCATATCCAGGGCCTCCTTCAATTTCTCAGCAGCAGCCTCAGCGACTTTGGTAGCAACCTCATCCTTGTGTTCGGCAGCCCTGGCTGCGCTAACCTTGTCTATCTGACTTTTGATCTTAGCTTCAGCCTTGCTGAGTTGAGAGAGGAAGTTTGTAGCTTCTTGAGTCTTCCTGGTTAAATCATTTTTCATCAACTCGACCTTAACCGTAGGAGAGTGAGTATGTTGAATGGCCTACAAGGAAATAAGGGAATTAGTTAGATTTTGTTCAGTATGGAAGACTGAATATACAAGAGGAGTAAGGATAGCTACTAGAACAGAGTGTCTCATCATCATGGCAAAGTTTTCGTATTGATTGTAGTCGTTGATCTAGTCCATATCGGTAGGCAGAAGAAGGTTCGTAGTCAATGCAACTCTGACTTCGAAGTCCTTGATGGCATTATCATCGACTTTCAGAACTTGGTCACCCATTCGAATCTTGGGGAGCTAGGCATCCCCGAGAAGGACGTGCCCTAGAGGGCCGACAGACTTTGGCTTCTTTGTAGGTGGCGCGTCGGCGGACTTAGTTGAGGCTGGCCTCTTCTCAGCCTCGATCAACTTCGAGATCGGCACTGAGTCCTCAGGATCTTCCTTCTCATTAGAAGGGATGGCTGTGACTTTGGCCTTTGCCTTGGCCTTCTTTACCCTCTTCGATTTTTGAACAAACTGAGGGGAAGGAGTAGACTGGATTATGACAACATTGGGCAATCCAGTGAGAAGGTCCTCGGCGATTGCTAGTTTACAACCCATCTCCTTTGACATGGTAGCGATGGTCACTCCGGTGCCAAGTTTGAATGTAGGAAGAACGAGAGGTGGGTTGGTAGGATCGAATGCCAGAATATTGGTACCTCGGTAGTTTATGCTATGAATTTTGCCTGCCGGGGCATTTGTAGATCGGTGACGGCACAGGCGTTGAACTGGTGGGATGTATTGAGATGGAACCGAGGTTAACGGTTGGTTTACTGGATCAGAAGTGGAAGCTTAATCTGTGCATGGAGAAGATGTTGATGGTGGAGTTGTTGCAGACAGTGTAGACACCCCATTTTGACTGGCCTTAAGACTTGAGTGCTTTTTTTTTATTACCCAATGATGAAAATGCGAATGTGTTTCTCACAATAGCCTCAGTAAGAAAGATGGAATTTGTGCTTCATTTCCAACCCTAAGCCTATTTTGGCCAAGTGTTTAAGTCCCATTCAAAACTCTATCTCAAAACTTTCTTTCCACGCTGGGTTTTGAATATTTTCATTATGTTCCAAGGCTTATTTTTAAACTTCAAAATAAAACATTTTTTAAGAAAATTAAGCAAAGAATAGTATGGAAATTGGAGGAAATGATGATAAATTCTGTCAAAAAATCCTGTTTCATGCAAGCTAGTCAGGCCATGACCAACTTTTTGGCCGGTCGGCCAATTAATTGGTGGCCAGCCAAGAATTTGGCTGACTGGCTAATTTGCCCAGGAGCAGGGCAGCTTCGGCAGAATACTTGTTGAATGCATGTGGATCATGCCATTACAGTTGTTATTAATACATTTAGTGCACGAGATACACACCTACCCCCCTCCATTATCTTGCTTTGGCCTCCATTATCAAAAGAGCATTTATATCTTCTCCAAAAGAGGGTATCTAATTTAACAACCCTTGTCACCTCATCATCCTTGTCTTCCCACCTTGTCTCTCACCTTCTTCTTGATTAAGCAGGCTCGCATTACATATAGAGAGGATCAAAATATATATATCAGAAAGAGAATCAATTAGAGAAAGAGAATGAACTAAGAGAAGAGAGATAGAGAGAAATAAAGAAGTTTAAGTTTTGAGCCATAAACCTCCATTGCTTAGAGATACAATGATATCCCATATTTTTATATATCAAAACCATCCCAGAAATTCTGAGAGAACCAAATTCTTGAGCTTTGATTCAAAAGAGAGTGAGTGTTGTTGAAAGGAAGAAAAATATAAAGTTGAGTAACTCCCGCCACACATCCTGTTAAGCAACCCAAAACACCAATCTAACAAGGATTTCAAATTTTCAAACTGAGAATTTAGAACACACTTCCTAAACTTGAGGATGGTCAAAAGGAAGGTTAGAAATCAAATCCTTTCCTTAGAAGGTGAATTTTGCACACTTTTATTTTCTTGCATTTCTTTCATATATTGCTTCTCTTGTTTCAATTTCATATTATAAATGTATTGTAAGCTAATTGGAATTAGTTAAGCCATCTACATATTTTTCTTTCGTTTGTTTTTCTAGTGTTTGCAACAAAACAGAGCTTTTGGCCGATCAGCCAATTAATTGGTCGGTCGACTCACTTTTTGGCTAGCTAGCCAACTTTCTATTGGACAGAATCCAGCAGCCTTTTGGTGATAAGAAGAATAGTCTCCGATGGTCTCCGAGAACCCCTGAAGCTCCTTTTTTTTATTATTTTAGTTAGAGAGAGTTGTGAGGATTTAATTTTGTTCTAATATTTTTATTCCTTTTCTCCCTTATTCGGATTTTTAATATTCAAAGCATTGTAATAATTTCCCGTCCTGTTTCTTTCTATCCCGTTCTTTTATTTGCTTTCCATATTCTATAAATATGCATCTTATATTGGCTTGTCATCATATCTATACTTTGCATCCATGTTTCATGCCTTAAGATCTGGGTAAATTTGCATCCGTAGATTTAATCGATTATCATTTGATTTTATGTGCTACCTCATATCTTGAGATGATTCACATGCTATATAATAGAAGTTGAATCTTTAGTTGCATTTCATGAGTGAATTGCATTAAGATCTTGTATTTAGGATCATACATGTGTTTACTAACTTTTTTTTTGTAATTATTTGCAGGATGCTGATAAATATGTAAGTTTTTCTGTTTTAGCATTCCGCTTGTGTGTATTTTTCTTATTATGTTTAGCATTCTACCATGTGGCTATTTTCTTATTTGATATAACTCTATACATGTTAGTATTCTACCATGGGCCCTAAGGTGTTCATGTTTGAAGGTTTTGATAATCTTGTAAAGGTTCTATGACACCAATATTTTAGTTTTCTTACAATTCTAGAAAATCCCAATGCTAAATGTTCGTTTCAAGAATAACAGAAATTAGTGAGAGTGTAGACACCCCATTTTTTTACGGTCCTTTAAGACTTGGATGTTCTTGCAGGTACATCCGATGACGAGTCTGAGTGCTCGCCGAGCGCTCGAGGTCCTCGGCGAAACGCCACAAGTTTGAGCCTTTCAAACCCTGCATCCATTTTGTCTCATTTTTAGACCATGTCTTGGTCTTCCTCCCCTGCAGTTTTTAGTGGCATGCCGGCCATCTATGAAGGCTGCCGGCCAGAGCTTCTGGTCTGTTGGCCATTGATGTGCCTTGCCGGCCATCACTGATGGCCAGCTGGCACCAGTGTTTTCTGTAGATATTTTGTGCTAGTTGTGCTAGCTTGTTGCACAGATGCTTGCATCTTCCCACACGTGGAGGGTTGGATCTCCTTGTATAGAATTCATGTTTTCTATATATAGGGAGGCCCTCTCTCATGTTTTAAGGTTGGAAGATTTAAGACTCAAAATTTTCTCTCTCTAGATTTCTCTCCCCCTCTCTATTTCTCTCTCTCTCTCGCATTTCTCTACACTTTTGCCTAGATACACTATACTTTTGGATATCAATCCTTAACCTAAAGCGATCACCTTTGAGCTGAGGTCCTTTGAGGTATTGTTTGAGCTCTTGGAGGTGGTTTTGGCTTGCAATTGTGCCTAAAGTGGTGTTTGGCTTCAAGATGTATGAAACTTGTATTTTAACTTATTTTTGTACACTTGTTTCTTCATACTTTTGAGCTATAAAAATCTCTATTTTAATGGACTGAAATTGGTGTTTTAAGCCATTTGAGGTTAGAGTGGTGTCTCACCCTTCTTTATTCCTTGTTTGTAAGGCTTTTGCACCTTTGTTTCCCATTTTTAAATCATCTTTTTTGGGCCTTTAACCACTGAATTTCAAAGTATTTTCAATGGAAAAAAACTTGTTTTGGAGTCCAAAATTGGAGAGGTTAGCCTCCCTTCCTTGTGTCTTGTTTGCTAGCCTAATTAACTTCATATATTAGCATGTTTTTCTAGCTTAACTTAGCTCAAGTCTAGCATGTTTTAGCCTCTAAAATAGCCTGTTTTAGCTCTATTTTGGGCTGGTTATTTCATTTGAGTCTTGTTTTTCATGGTTGTAGTGTAATAGTCTTCACAAGTTGGTGTTTTAGGGTCATAGACACCTCTTGTTTGAGCTAATAGTATCTTTTGGTGTTGTTTTTCACTCCATTTCAGCACTATAAACCTTGCAACCTCCCTCTTTGCTTCACTCTTTCATTTGCTTTTGAGGATCCTTTCAAGCTTGGGATCCTTTAAGCTTGAGATTGAGGTCGTATTTAATGGTTTAATCCTCTTTGAGGGTTCATTATCAATGGCATGATCTCTCTCTTGCCTTACATTATTCCTTGGTTGACACTTCTTTCATCTTAGAGGACACACACCAATGGACAAATTGATTAAAGAATGATTTGGTAACTAAAATGTGTAAACAAAATTGTCAAGTAAAAGTGGGAAGATAAGTATTTCTTTATGTTACATTGCATGTGTTCAAATCGGACGTTAATTTGAACACAAGGAAAATGGGACATTTCATACTCAAAAGTGATGAAATGTGCCACTTTCCTAAGTCTCTGTTGCCCTTGATCATGCATGATAGGGTGATGGTTCTTGAGTGTCTTGTTTTGCATTCATTGAGCTTGCACACCTTGAAGTACAAGCCATCATGCAATGAAATTGCTTATATTGGTGGTTTGTGGTTTAAGTTCATAATTCCTTGGATTTGTCCATGAAAATGAGGGGCGAATTATGCATACAATCCTTGGAAAAACCCTTTTTTCTTACTCTGTTTGTACTCTGTTACAACATAGTGATCCAGTGCATCAATGGCCGGCAGGGCACCATCCATGGCTGGCAGTGCACTATTGATGGCCGGCGGGCCACCTTCTTGGCCAACAGAGGGCCGACAGCATTCATCCATGGCCGGCAGGCCACTAATGTAAACTTCAGCAGATTTTGGTAAGGTGGAGTAAAAAGGTTCTGGAAATGTTCAACTCTGCAAACAGAGGCTTTCGAGAGCAAAACAAAGGTCTTTTCGGGCGAACACCGAGCATGTGCATCCTCTACTTCCCAAGGCGGAGTAGTGGCAACATAGTTTAATTAATTATATGCTTACACTTGTGTTGTAATTTAATTAGTTAGTTTACTAGTTAATTCAATTAAAAGTGTTGTAATAATTAGTTAAGTAGTCTAGTTAGTTATTCATTTGGTTTGTAATAATTAGTCTAATTAGTTTAATTAGCTTAGCCCTAATTAGTTGCTAGTTAGCTCAGCTTTATTCATTCTAACTCTCCTTCGTGAGAGCAAAATGTAATAACGTGTATGTCTTCCAACCCCACGTATTTTTCCCTTTTATTTAATCGTTTTTTATGATTAGATTAGGACATATTTCAATTACCATACCTTATGCTTGCATATATTCATCTTGTATTGCATGCACCGAAGCCCGGCGCATCATTCAAACTACATTGTCATTTCAATACCTTCTTTGAATACGTGTTTTAGCCACATGTTATCAAATCGAATCATATGCCATATTAGTAGCCGAACTTATTAAAATTAGTTTTAGCGCCAATTTTATCAAGACTTATTTTCAATAAGACTTGATGGGAATTAAGTCTAACTATTAGGACCTATTAACAGTTTACCTTAAAATATTTTAGAAGATGTAGCACCACTCTTATATAAATATCATATTATCACTCAAACATGATTCCTAAGATTAAGATACTCATTCCTAGCACTCTATTTTTTTTTTTTTTCCTTACTTTTTCCAATTCTTTTTTTTTTTCCTTTTTTTTTTTTTTTTTTTTTTTCAAAAGTGAGCTTGATTAATTTTCTTTGTTAGAAAATATCATTCCTAAACTTTGGCCTTGTTGGGGAACAGGCTAATTTAGTAATTTTTTGGCTATTTGGCAAAAATATGAGCTAAAAAAAAACTAGTATGTTTGGAATGACTTTTTGGCTTTTTACGAAAAGATGTGCAAAAAATAAAAAGAAAAAAGAATCTTTGACTTTTTAGTATGAATTATTGATTTTTTAATTAATTTAATAATTTTTTGACTTTTTAACTAAAAGAAAGATATCCAAACGTGGCCTTTATATTAGAATATTTCTAATCCCTTAATATGAATTCCTTTTAAAAGTACCCATCTTCGGGGTGCTTTCATTAAAAAAATGCGTGCCAATAGCCTCGTTGACAATTAATTGAATCCCTGTTAAAAAAAAATATTAACCCCCAAAAAGTGTTCAACTACGATCATGTGTCCTTTTTGACTTTTTAACTAAAAGAAAGATACCCAAACGTGGCCTTTATATTAGAATATTTATAATCCCTTAATATGAATTCCTTTTAAAAGTACCCATCTTCGGGGTGCTTTCATTAAAAAAATGCGTGCCAATAGCCTCGTTGACAATTAATTGAATCCCTGTTAAAAAAAAATATTAACCCCCAAAAAGTGTTCAACTACGATCATGTGTCCCACACGCAGCTCCATTTTACATGGTCGACTCTGAAAATTAAATAAAAAAATTGAAAATATGTTCATACACATAAGGATTGAAATATTTTATGTTTATTGAAATATTATAAAAATATTAAACTATGTTATTGGTGTCAGTGGATGTTGTGTGGAAATTGAAGAGTCGTCTCTTGGTTGGTCTTTGTGGTTACAAATTCACAACCACAAAGGATACCACAAAAATAGTAATGCTAGTTTTTGACAAATAATATTGAGTTTTTGTTGTCATGTGCGAGGATGGCACAAAAATTTTTGTTAGTACATTAAAATATATGAATATGTATGCAAGTGTGTATATATTGAACATATACGGCTGTAAATAAATTGAATCGATCTAAATTTTAGTATGATTGAATTTATTTATTAAGATTTTAATAAGTTTGAATTTGAACTCGATCTTAATAAAAATTTATTGAACTGAACTCAAGTCTGTTCATCAGTTTTAACGAGCCCAAAAAATTATAAATTCATATTTACGTATGAAACTAAAGTTACAATTAAAATTTTGATTATACAATTATATATATAATATGTATAAACATACCAAAAAAAAGTCAATATTTTACCAAAATAATAATATCGACCACCACCATTATATAAATATACTATCTATAGTTAACTATTATTTACATTTTTATTTTTTAAATATATAAATAATATATTTATCTTATTTTTTACACATATTTTTATATTATTTAATATATAAATATTAAACGAGCCGAACTTACGAACTGAGTTTTAGTATATTTGAGCTTATTTATTAAAAATTTAACGAGCTCGAACTCGAATACAAAAAATTTTAACGAATTGAATTCGAACGAGCTCTTACCAAGTCGAACTCAAGCTTGTTCATGAACAGTTCTGTTCATTTGCAGCTCTATGAATGTATAAAAATTGTATAGAGTTTGTTTACTAGACTCAAAGTGATTTTAAAATATGTTTTCCAAATTTATATAAGGGCATTGATTTAGACCCCCTTAAAACACCCACCCCTACAACCCCCTTACACACATGGAGGTTGGGGATTGGATGAGAAGAAGAAAAAAAAAAAAAAAAAAAAAGTTGATTAATAAATGACTAATCAAAACTAAAGGGGGTCAAGGGGGGGACCCCCAAAGGGGATCTCAACCTTTATTCTTTATATAATTGCAAACTTATTTTTTTAACAACAATGATTCATCCCCCTTTTCCCCCACCCCCTTTGACCCCCTCTCTCTCTCTCATTGGTTACATTTTCATTTTCTTTTTCTTTTTTTTCCTGCTCCTCCAATCACCATCCGCCACGTGGCAAAAGGGGGTGAGGGGGTGACCCCCAAAAGGGGTCCCAAGCATTATTCTTTTTTTAAATCCATGTTACTTTGGGTTGTGTAGAAAACACGATTTCAGAAAACAACTTAGGCGCAATAAATAAGTTCAACATAACTTATATTTGAAAAATAATTTTGGAGAATTCGAGTAAATTGTTTTGGAGATTGACTTTTTTTAATCACTTTTTGATTAGTTATAGAAAGATGTGTGAAAATAAATAAATAGGAAAGTTAACATTTTTGTAGTGACCTTGACTTTTTTTTTTTTACTAAAATCGTGAGTTACCAAATTAGTTTACCCAAAATTGTATGAATTTAAATTTGGATGGAAAACTCTACAGTATGCACCCCATAAAAGTTGCATATTATATCCACATTGTTACGTATTTTTAATAAATGTCATGAATCTTAGTGGTAGAGTAAATATATTGTATGTCATAATACAATTATAAATTTTGATGCTAGTATTATGCTCTTTTTTTTCATGAAAATGTTACTAAAAAATAATAGATTATAAAAAATGTTACTAAAAAATAATAGATTATATTATATGACAAATTGTTGAGTAATATTTTAATTAAAAAATCACAACTTTATTATAAACGGTAAATTACAAATACATCAAATGAGATTTATTAAAATTATAGATTTTTCTTTTGCATTTGAGAAATTATATTACACTCCTTGGGGTTTCCAATCATATAACAAATACCCCTCTTTGTTAGCCAACAATTAACTTAATCTAACAAAGTGTGTGATGTACGCAACAACAACAACCAAAAAAAAAAAAAATCAAGAAATACATGTATTAACTTTTTTATGAATTAAACACTTTTTTTTTTCCCTTCTTATTCTCAATTTTCTCTCAACTAGTAACACCACAACATACCACCCTTCCCACTCTCCATCAGCAGCACCGTCATTAGTGTCTACAAGCATTTAGTGTATCGCCAAGAACGGTTAGAGAATATTATTGTGGTATGGAGAGAGGGATGTTTGTTGATAGCGGATGAAAATGAGGGTAGTATGATAATTTTATTTTGGTGTTATAAGGCATTTGGGTAATTTTAATTTTTTTTTTCTCTATTAGGTTAATTCCAGGAAAAATATAACAAGGGGATATTTCAAATTTTTAGAACATGAAAGAAAAATTCTTATTTTTGACAAACCTTAGAGATTGTATTTGTAATTTACCCTATTATAAAAAAACATAACTGCATCACCACAAATTGTACTACTGTCAAAAGACTTGGTGACATTCATCAGAAAAATTTGTGACATATTAAAAAAATATAAGTACAATATGCACCTTTAAAGAAATACATACTGGGGGTGTTTAAAATTGCATAGAGTTTTTTTACTAGATTGAAAGTGATTTTAAAATATGTTTCCCAAAATCATGTAATTTCAAGTTTATTGTTTAAATTTCAAATTAAGTATTAATGGTTGACACAAATAATATGTGTGTAATTTAAATAAGTAAAATAAAAAATAAAAAATAAATAAAAAAATACATTATATATGTATGATATTTGGGAGAAGAAATGAGATGTACTCCATATGTGGGAGGAGAAAGAAGATGGACTCCATTGAATTAAGTTGGCCTGTGTGTCCTGGGTGCAAGTCCCGAAAACTACACGTATACATGGGTGCCGATTCCCGTATGTATGATTTCAGGACACCTATATTAGTGTTCACTTTATAAATAGTTTAGATAATAGAAGTCCTACATATACAATTACTAATTAAAAAAAGGGAAAATTGTGCAAATAGTCCCTGTAGTTTACATGATATGTCGATTTGGTCCATGTAGTTTCAATTTGCTCGATTTTGCCAATTTAACGGATTGTGTCATTGTAGTCCAATAAATAACGGGTGTTAAGTTAATTTAACGGAAAGTCAACTAATGTGTCAATTTGGTTCCTATATTTTCCACAATGTGTCAATTTAGTCGTGTCAAAATTGAGAAAATTGAGAAAATTGAAACTATAGGGACCAAATTGACACATCATATAAAGTACAGGGACCAAATTGACACATTGTTTGACCTTCTGTTAAATTAACTTAACAACCGTTATTTATTAGACTAAAATGACACAATCCGTTAAATTAAGGGGCAAAATCGAGCAAATTAAAACTACAGGGACCAAATTAACACATTGTATAAATTACAGGGACTATTGACATAATTTACCCTTAAAATAATTAAATAGGGTTGGTATTGTTTCAGGCAATTCCCAATGTGATTCGATTTCAATCTATATTAATTTAAATGTTGACTTTATATAATAATTAGAAATTGTGGCACATGCGATGCGTGCAATTTATATGATCATTTTCTTTTAGTGAAATAAGATTGTGGAATGTATACTTGAATTCACAATTTGAAACATTTTATGAGTTTGAAAGTTCAAAAATTTAAAAAAAAACAAAAATGAAAAACTAAATTTGGGACATAATTGAATAATGATATATAACTGCTATAGGGATTCCGGTTCTAACCCGACCCTTATTGTATCCCGGACTCGGGTTTGATGGTTTCACATTGTTATTTATAGTTTTTTTCCCTTGTATCTCCTTAAGTTTGACTTTTGGGTTGTTGTAGTTGTGTTTAGAACAAATTTGTTACATAGTTTTCAAGCCTTTTTTGCCTAGAATTTTGCTTCTCTGCTCAAGCGGCACTTCTTATGCTCGAGCGGACTTTATGAACTCTCAGTACTTTTGCAGGTCTGTAAAACTACTAGGAGGATATATTATACGCTCGAGCGGCGTTTCCTACGCTCGAGCAGGTGAGCGCTCGAGCGGCCCTTTATTGCGCTCGAGTGTTGGTCTATTATCTACAAAACTACTAGATGTACGTATTCTGCGCTCGAGCATCACTTCTTAAGCTTGAGCAGTAATGCCCTTTTGTTTTTTGTCTTGGCGCTCAAGCGTCACTTATTGCGCTCGAGCGGAACAACTTATTATGTCTGATGCTTGAGCGTCACTTCTCGCACTCGAGTGGACTATGCGTATATCAGTTCACGAAAAGGTCATTTTACATCACTTTTTCAGATTTATTTCTCTCCAAACCCTAAAGTTGAGACCCTCTCTCTCTAAAACCTACTTTCTTTCTACATTTTCACCTAGATCTAGTGGTCTCTCCACCCGTGTGCCTTTGTTAAAAAGGTAGTGTGTCTCAAGAGCTCTATTTTGATCCGATTAAAGCTTGGTTTCGGCATCTTTAAAGTTTCTCGATCTCTTCCTTTGTTCTTCTAAGCTCGAGATGGGGACTCTCTACACTCTCTATGAGTTTTAACTTAGTTATTTGTTGTTGTGTAAGAAAGATTGGGCCTTTAGGTAGTTTTGAACAAACCTAGGGTTTTAGTTTTAAATCACCAGAGGGGTTTTCGAATGAATGTAGTGAAAATGGTTATGGGAGTAATTGTGAGTTTGGGTTGTGCTGAAATGGTTGATTTTTTGTGTTTGGGATGAAATTGAGAAAAATAAGAGTTTTCCCCTAAAATAACTCCAATGATTATTTTGTATAAATAATGAAATTGATAGTGAAAGTGTGAAATTGGGAGGTTGTTTATATGAATTGTGGAGTTAGATATGTATTATCTTGCACCTACGAGAATTTGGATACTTTATCTGTTGTAAAGATTCTATATCTATTTAGAAATATTTGTTTTAGGTTATTGGTGGAGGATAGTCATGATTGTTGTAAAAATTGCATGAGGATTAGGCAAATTGAAACTACTTTCTTATTGGTTGTCATTGAATATGACTATGTTGTAATACATTATATATGTATGATATTTGGGAGAAGAAATGAGATGTACTCCATATGTGGGAGGAGAAAGAAGATGGACTCCATTGAATTAAGTTGGCCTGTGTGTCCTGGGTGCAAGTCCCGAAAACTACACGTATACATGGGTGCCGATTCCCGTATACGAAATTTTCGTAAAATGGCAAATTGAAGTGTTGTGTATTGATTATATATGTTTGAGAACCACTGAGTTGTAATCTCAGTTGGGTTGTCTGGATAATAAATGAACATGACTCATGAATAGAGGTGAAATGAATTGACATGAATGAAATTGAGATAAAACGCACTAGAATAAAAGAATTTGATATATTATAATCTTGTAGGATATGATTAATACCATAATAGGCATTAGACATGCACTTCATACTTATACCTTTGTTAATATTCATATATTGTGCCAAATTATTTCTGCTGGGTTTTGACTCACCTAATTTGGGAAAAATCATTTTCAGGTGCCGGTGATATGCCTCCACCAAGGTAGTAGCTTAGAGGGATTGGAAGCAAGAGCTTCTATTTTATTATATCTATTTTTGTATAGCCAAGGACTTTAAATTGTGTTGAGCTAGGCTCACTTTTGTTGTAACCAATAACTATCTTGGAAAGATGTAAGCCCGTAGGACATTTATTTCGTTAATCATTTAATTTGGTGTCACATGCTATAAATTCAGGGTAAAACTTATGAATGTGTAATGCATGTGCCCTTTTGTAAATGGACTCTGATTAATGAAAGCCTAATACTTTGTTTATGTCATTTTGTATTAGTCTTTACTGTTGAATTATTGTATTATTTTCGAGGCATTACAACTGCTATTATTAAAGCTCTTGTGGGTATTTTTGAGGGATGTTTGCTTTATATATAGTATACATAATAATATATAGTATATATAGTACATATATTAGATGAATTTAGAAATTCACCAAAAAAAAAAAAAAAAACACACTTGGGCACTTTGTCAATTCATGACATAAATATGTATTTGAAAAAATTTGTGGAAATAATAATATTTTTACTAAGGGAAGAAATACACACAAGAAGGCTACCAACTTTAAGAGAGAGAGAGAGAGAGAGCGAGCAATATTTTTGTCCCTCAACTTGTGGTGGAAACTCTTATGTTGGTGGCCAACAAGTTCAACCTTTAATTTCTTGCTTTAGATGGTGCCAAGCATTCAATTATTACAACATGCAATCAAATAAAAAACATAATATCCTCAAAACACATTACAGGTCTGCTCTCATAATCTCTACTGAAATGATGGATTATCTTGATTTTAAATTGGGACCAAGACAAAAATATTTAGGAAGATCCAAGGCCATGTCATGATGTTATTGTGTCTTTAAATAACTTCATAAGTTGGCAAAAGCTTCTTCAAGTGCTACCATTTTAGTATTAATTTATTTATTTATTTTGATTGATTAATTACCTTAAATGTTTTCACAACTCAAGATCAAAATGAAGGATGATATGTTGACCACAATGAGTTCAAATCCAGTAAAAATCTTGTGAAGCCCATAAATGCTATCAGTGATCATGGTGGAAAGGCCAGCCCTGCTTGTTGCGATCAAGTTGCGCTCTATCTAGTGGGAAGTTGTTAAAAAAAACTATTTTTTCTTTTTTTCTAAACATTTTTATCTTTAATTTGTTTTAAATACATATATTGTTATTTTTGAAGTCCTAACATGAAAAATCAAAAAAAAAAAATTTATACAATCTAAAATCTTAAACGTTAACTAATGACAAAAAAGAAAATCAACTTTCTCAGTTTTTTTTTTTTTTTTTTTAATGTCTTCAATGGAGCAACCCTGCTGAGAGTATTAACCCTCTGGTGTTCCCTTTGGCTGTTGTTACAAAAAACTATTTTTTCTTTTTTTCTAAACATTTTTATCTTTAATTTTTTTTAAATACATATATTGTTATTTTTGAAGTCCTAACATGAAAAATAAAAAAAAAAAAATTTATACAATCTAAAATCTTAAACGTTAACTAATGACAAAAGAAAATCAACTTTCTCAGTTTTTTTTTTTTTTTTAATGTCTTCAATGGACTTTTTTCTATTAAAAAAAGGGATAAATTACGGTTGATTTGCACGTGCCTCCTTCATCCAAAGGGAGAGGCCTCTCTCAAGTTGGATTGGGAAAAATTATTAGAGCCCGTGGGTTCATTACAGCTCCATTTCAATGATCCACACCGTTCATTTTATCAAGTTCTACATGTATATTATTTATAATAAAAAAAATTGGATTGATATGATATTCATAACCCCTCTATTTTATCACATTTGTACCCCAAAAAATGGATGGTATGTTTTTAAAACACATTGATCATTATTTTATTCGGAAACAAATTTTATAAAATGAAGGGATTATGAGTATCAAATTGATCTAAATTTTTTTTATAAATAATATACACACAGGGCATGATAAAATGAACTGTTTGAATTATAAAATTAAGACCTGTAATAGACCACACAAACCTGACCAGTCATCTCCGAACTGAAGAGAAACCAATCCCTAATCCAAAAGCCACTTATTGCCATGTATGTTGTAAATTGACTCTAAGGTATCCTGCACAATTCATAGCCACAAACCCCATTTTATTTCATCATCATTTTTTGCACCAGGATTAATACCCATGTTTTCTTTTTTTTTTTTTTTTTTTGGTACATCAGAATTAATACCAATGTTATGTTAACGATTAATGATTCATTTTTGAAAATTTTAATTAAATTATATATAATTTCTATGAATGTGTTGTTTTAGGAAATGAATTCTAATTAATACTATATATGAACATGTATAGAATTTTGTAATGTATATTGGTTAGGATTTTTGGTTGGTTGGTTGGATTAGTTATGGCCTAATCTAATATCCAACCTAATCTTATTGGGTTGATAATTTCAAGATCCAAAACCGAAATTATGTATTGAAAAACCAAACCTACCCCCACCTAAAGAGGTCGAGTTGATCTGATTTTTCAGTTTATTAAGTATTTTGTGCACTCCTACCTCCCATTGTAAGTTGATTGTCAATGGTGAATTCTAACAAAGGAATTTGTATCAATACCATGCACCAGGAGGGGAAAAAAAGCCCACTCCAATTTTCGCATAAGAATATTGACACTGGTATGTGGGTTTGTTTGTTAGACTCCCTCAAATTTCAACCCCCACCATCCCTCACACACATGTGGCGGGTGGTGATTGGAGGAGGAGAAAAAAAAGAAAAAGAAAAAGTGACCAATCAAAAAAAAAGGGGGTCAAAAGGGGGTGGGGAAAGAGGGTTCCAATCTTTATTCTATATTTTAATGTTTTCAAAATAAATAAATAAAAGTTATAAAAAAAAAAAACCACCACTTTCGTATCACCATACAAGCAAAATTAGCATTTTAGTTCTATGGTTCCAACTACTGTTCATACACCCTGTCATAGGAAAAATTATAAATTTTTTGATATTAGTTATGAACTATTATGGTGAAATTAAAAAGAACATACTATAAGAAAAATCATAATTTCATAGACCTTGTGTTTTGTGGACATTAAAAACTTATTTTTGTAGTAAACAAAGTTACGACTTTTTGTAATTCTATTACAAATTATTATGGTGTAATTATGAAAGGACATAGCGTATAGGAGAATTTTCCTACTTCTGTAAGTATGGTTATTATTTCAAATTATGTTTAGATCAAGTATTTGAATATCGATTTGTGGATGGAAAAGCAAGAAAAAAGGGAAGAAAAAAGTAAAAATATATATATAAAATAAAATAAATTGAACTTCTATTTCATACATTTTTGCCAATTTTTTTATTTTATTATATTTATTTATTTATTTTTATTTTTTTACTTCCCAAATTCTTTATCAAAATGATCCAAACATGCATCAAGAATTTCTATGATGAGTTTGTTCTAGTTCTAGAAGAACTGTGAGAGAAGAGGGCTCCACCTTTTTACAGCCTGTACATCAATTCATCAAACAAAGTTTGAAGCCCACTAAGATCAGGAGCATTGAATCCTTCAAGCCCATAATAAATGGGTCAAATAATCAAAGCTCAATCCAAATCACACTCTTTAAGGCTGTGGCCTATGAAGCCTAACACCAAGAATTCAGACAAAATAGTTTGAGCCATTTATAAAATTACCAATGAATAATGGAGAAATCTATTGTAAGAAAGTAATTATTTTTTGTGGGGAAAATTATAAATATTTATAGTGTGTTATATCACTTTGTGATAAAGTTACGAATAATGAATTTATGATATGCATCCTACGATTATAAATGATGAAGTTATGACACTTGATGTTTTTTGTTAAAACATTTTGTAATGAGAAAAATTATGACATTTTGTGGATTATATTATGAAATTTGGTGATATTTTATAAAGAAGTTATGACCGGCATACCATATACACACAAATGCACATAGTAGCCTCTCTTATGAATAAAATGTTACCCTATGTAAAACTCTTTAAGAAAAGCTTGATTCACGAATAAAGAGAGCATAATAGAATTATTTTTATTTTTATTTTTATTTTTATTTTAACTTGAATAACTTATTCTGATAGTCCTTTTATGCCCCCACACATACATGAGATCAGACGCTTATTTTAAAATAAGAGTTACAAAATGACAAAAATACAATCCTCAAGATAACTTATCTTGCATAATTGTATTTGCAAATAAAACATGCCAAATAATTTTTGCCATTATTGAGCAAATTATGCCAAAAATTAGAACCCAATATATAAATATATTTAGCCTCAAACAACATATATGCTAAACTCGCCTAGCCTCAAAATTAAGTTCTGTAGGCCAATCTTGCTCGTGGACAACTCTACTTGTAATGTTATACAAAAACAAATATTGACAGTAATATTATAAAGAGATTTCACTCAAAATAACATGATTTAGGTCCTTTCACTTCAGCACACAAGAACAATGTGAACATGCATTGATAGCAATTATCGTTCAAAATAACACAATTTAAGCTTTGTTTGGTTATGTATTTTTGGATAAAAAATCATAAAAAGACAAAATTAGTTATATAAGTCAATAAAAAAAAAATATCACATCCAAACCATAATCATTATATATTTTTTCTCACAAAAGTCTAAAAAAAACCAAAAAAGCTAAACCAAATGAGGCTAAAAAAGTGAGGCTAAAACAGTCTCAACACAAAAAAATCAGCTAAAAAAGCCAAATCCAAACAAAGGCTTAGTTCCTTGTACTTCGTAAATATGCATCTATAGCAATTTCCATTCGAAATAACACATTTTAGGTGTTTTCACTTGAAAGTAAAATATGAATGAATAATGATATATAAATAAAAAAATTCCTACAAATATTTTAGACATAATGATGTGTTTCAATGTAGGCCATTCACTTTGAAATAAAACACTTACAAAAATAACATTTATTTATTAAAATAATATTGTTATATCATTCTTGTAATGTTTTTTATATAATTTATATATATGAATAATACTTTTCCAATGTGAGCTGTATTGACAGCAACACCAGAGAGGCTCAATTGGCTAGCCACCCAAACATTTGGAACTCAATTTGATAACATGACTACGATATGTAACAAACTGTTTTAAATTTCAATTAAGCACTATGCTGTAATGACTTTGACACATCTTCTCATTTGTTTCCCTTTAATAATTAGGCCTCGTTTGGCAAGAGACTATTTTAGTCAATTAGCCAAAAAGTTACTAAAATTAGCTAAAAAACCAACAACCCATACCAAAAAATCAAAGATTCTCTTTTCTCCCTACTTTTTGCACATCTTTTCGTAATTAGCCAAAAAGTCATCCCAAACATACAAGATTTTTTTACCTACCTTTTTAGCTAAATAACCAAAAAGTTACTAAATTAATCTGTTCCCAAACGAGGCCTTAGTATCACATATGCCAAATTTTAGGCTTGATGGAAAAAGGTGCAATTGAAATTGATCCTATATTATTATGGCAAATTACAAATCAGTGCAAGTGTTATTTTTTACCCACCCAAAAAAAAAAGTGCAATTGTTATTTGCTAGATTGTACAAATAAGATTTGCACAACTACTTGCATCAAAAAGATTCCTTACTTTGCCCAATTCATGTTTTTGTAATTCCCCCTAATATTTTTATAGATTTTAGAGAAATGTCGTTCGCAAATTTTTCTCTTCTTCCCTTTAAAATTTGGAGTTGCTGAATTTAAAGTGTCAACCGTTGGCATATTTTAAAAAAAATAATATTATATTTAATTTATTAATTATATTCAACATTATTACTAAATTATAACTTATACTTATTGTGTAATTCAAAAAAACCGTTTTAATATTTATTAGTACTATTATTCTTAATTGTGCTATTAAGTGGTTTGACTAAAAAAACACCTATGTATATACTTATGGTTTTCTAGAGGTTGAGAGACACAAGAAGAGATAGAAAAAATACCATTTAATAAAAGAAATGTAATTTCAAAGATAAGAGATTTTAGAGGGACTTTTCTATTTGTTTACATGTATTTTATATCATTTTTGACAATTTTGACTTGTGACTTGATTCAACCTTCTTGGTGGTCATGAATACTAGATGAGGAATGTTGCAAGCAAATTGGGATTTATCTTGGAACTGTTTCACTTTGGTTGTACCTTCACGAAGAAAGGAAAAGTAATTTTAAAGCAATAATAACGCGAGGCCTAGAATTTCACAACTATGTTTCTATACTTTTGATCTTTCATTATATATATATATATATATTATTATTTATAATAGTCATGCTTAATATATTAGGAGTTTTCTTAAGTGTGCAAGTGCACACCATGTGCCACTTACACAAAAAGTGTAAGTGTAAGGTGTAAGTATAAGTATAAGGTGTAAGTGTAAGGTGTAAGTTGCACACCATAACCAAACCCAATATATTATTAATTGTATGACTAGACTAACATCAAATTCAGCAATGGAAATTAAAAAAATTCAATCAACCATCATAGAGTAGAACGTTCGGATGAAAAAGATAGGACAAGTAACGTGAGAATTTCACAGCTATGGTTCTACACATTTATTTTTTAATTATTTCGTCCATGAATTACTTAGAAACCGGACCAAGACATTTAGGCACTTGCTCTTGTTAGTTCTTTAGGTCTGTGAGAGGTATGCATTTCATTTGCATTGCTTGAAAAAAAAAAAAAAAAAAAAATTCAATCAATCATCAAGGAGTAGAATGTTCAGATGAAAAGGATAGGACAAGTGATTCATTTTCCTTTTTTACTAGGAATAAAGGGAGGGAGTGAATTAAAATAAGTGAGACTTACGTATAAAGTCTTAGGGTAGTATTATACGCTATAAAATTTCTACCACATAAATAATTAAATGTATTATATGATGTGAGGTTTGTAATTTTATGAATTTTATATTTATGTGAGATATTTGATCATTTATTTGGTAGAAATTTTGGTATCTCTAGCATTATCTTAAGGGTACGCTTGATTGGGGGATTAGAGGGGTGATTATTTACTGTTTGAATTGTAATCCGGGAAAAGTTTTTATTCGGCGTTTGTTTTTTTTTAATCCGTCAGACATGGAATCTGGCCAGACCCCTTATCCCCCATATGTAGGATTATACTGTCTAGGGGGGGTGTGGGACAATTTTCATGGGATAATTTACTGTTGGGATTAGGAGGTGAAATGAACTTTTTGACCCTCTGCTATTTAATTATGTATTATATTTAGTAAAATTCAATAAAATTTAAATGTCTCAATTTAAAAATAAAATAATTTTATTTAACTTTTTATTGATGTTTTATTTATTTAATTTTTTAAAATAATTTTTTATAGATATTTTATTGATGTTTATTTTAAAATTTTGTTTATATTTTATTTAATTTCATTATTTAAATTTTAATAGATGTTTTATTTAATTTTATTATTTAATTATTATTATTTTTTAAAATAAATTTATTTAAAATTTGAATTAAAAAATAACATATATTTTTATTGATATTTTATTTATTTAATTTTTACAAAAAAAATTTATTTAATTGTATAAAAAATAAAATAAAATAAATTTTTATTTAATCTAGCTAAAAATAATTAAAATATTAAAGATATGTTTAATATTGCTATTACTTAGTAAATAATTGAAAAAGAGTAAAATAGTATTTTGCTCATTTATCATATCCAGTCCGTCTAACCAAACATTGGATTCACTAAAAATAGTCATTTCTAAACATCTAATCTCATGAAAAAACAAACACATGATACACATCCAATCCAACTACATAATCCGGGGGATTCACAATATCAAGATTCAAGTCCGATAGATTCGAACCCCTCCTTATCCAGTCCGTCCAATCAAATACACCCTCTTAGAGTGTGTTTGTTTTGTGGGATTATTCCATGGGATTGAGACTATTAATCCATTCGGACTAATAGTTCATTATTTAGTTCAAAATTTTAGCACCAGACTATTACTCCCTCTAGACTATTAGTCTCAAATCCATTAAACTATTGAGTCCCATAGGGGGGTAGGACACAAATGGGGGGATAAGGGAGGATATAGGATTAGGTGATGAAAATGACCATTTTGACCATCTACTATTTAATTATGTATTATATTTAGTAAAATTCAATAAAATTTAAATGTCTCAATTTAAAAATAAAATAATTTTATTTAATTTTTATTGATGTTTTATTTATTTAATTTTTTTAAATATTTTTTTATAGATATTTTATCGATGTTTTATTTTAAAATCTTGTTTATGTTTTATTTAATTTCATTATTTAAATTTTAACAGATTTTTTATTTAATTTCGTTATTTAATTATTATTATTTTTTAATATTGCTATTACTTAGTAAATAATTAAAAGGGTAAAATAGTCATTTGAACATTTATACTTCTCCATAATATCCCAAACAAACATAAGATTCATATCCTATCCAACCAAATAATCGTTTCCTGACATCTAATCTCATGACTAAACAAACATGGGATACAAATCCAGTCCAACCAAATAGTCCGAGGACAATGTATCTCAAGACTAACAGTCCAGTAGATTTCAATCCCCCCTTATCCATTCCGTCCAAATAAACACACCCTAAGTCTTAATAGGCGAAATTATTGTCTAATAGATCCTATGATAATTAATGATATTTTTCATCAAATACTATTAAAAATGTCAGTAATTATTAATTTTCAAAGAGTTTGAAAATTTTGTTACAAAAAATGTCACTAATTATAAATTTAAGCGACAGTTTAAAAAAATTGTCACAAAAAAGTCTCTAATTTCTAACTTTTAGCGACAATTTAAAAAAAAATTCATAGAAAAATGTCATCAATCATAAGTTTTAGCGACCATTCATAAAAATCGTAACAAAAACAAATCATAAATTGTTAATTTTTAACAACATATACAAAAAAATCATCACAAAAAATTACTTTTAGCGCTGATTTTACTAGGACTTATTTTTTATTGGACTTTATGAGAATTAAGTCCAACTATTAAGACTTAATAATAGTTTACCCTTATTTAGTTTACCCTTAGTTATCAAAAGAGTCATTATTATATTTTTAGCAATAAAATTACGCATTTAGTAATGAATTATTATATTTTTGTGATCAAATTTTTTGTGTCAAAAAGTATATCTTATTGCACCAAAATGTTGTTCTGAAAGTGCATTTATGAGTGACATTTTCAAAATTTTATTGTTAAAAGTTTTTTTTTATATTCATTTTTAAGATAATCTTTTAATGTCGACTCTCCTAACTATAGAAATTAGTCTCCAAATATTTTTTGTAACAAATTTTTTACTTTTTGAGGACAAAAGTTTAGTTCCTAAAACTTTTGTATGTTATAGTGATAATTATTTTTTAAGTTGGCATAATCCTAAGCAAATACTAACAAATGTCTTCTATATATTGTTTAATATTGAGATTAATATAAAAAGAGTTTTAAAAATAATAAAAAAAGTTAAATAGTGTTTCAAATTGAGTGAAAAAAATGTTATAAATTTATGAAAAATGTATTAAGTTTTACACTTGTTTTATATTTTTCTTGTGTCCCAAAGACATTAGTTAGGTTGAGACCCATCTTTTAGTTTCTGGTTGAAGGTTAGAAATTTTCTAATTTTGTTGCTGAAGGAAGAACCCTAAATTCAGCAATTCAAATTCTCCACTCTGATACATTTTCTTCTACGTGACTTTCATAATTTCCTAACCAAATTTAATGCACCTGACACCAATTTGTCCAACTCCCAAATCCAACCAAGATCCTAACGCAAGTTAATACTGGCACATTTTTCAACTTTTGGTAACAATAAATGTTGAGCGTTATGGTGTCAGTGCATACATTTGAGATTTATTTTTCATCTTATTCTGATTAAATCGACATTAAATAGTTGATTTTAAAATTGGTAAAAGACATGTATAAAAAGTTTATTCGTTAATCAAAAAAATGGTTAATTACACCAAGACGCATAAATTATTAACAAATATCACTTTATTTCTTTTATCTATGAACTTATATAAATTGACCTTCTCAACTATGAAATTCGTACAAATACGTCTTTTTTGGAGATAGTCTATAAGAGATCTGTAGGGAGTAAACGTAATACATTTTTATAATTGAGAATATCAAAATATATAGATTCAAAAATAAAATGAATAAAATGATATTCGTTAATAATTTTATGAGTGTTAGTGTAAATAACTCAAAAATAAATGAATTTTAAATCCACTAATTGTGATTTTATTTTCCTGTCCATTCTCTAGTCATCAAGGAAACAGATCATTTTGCTCATTTTTTTTGTGACTTTCAAAGTCATTTCATATTCTGTGTCAATTAATTCAATCCATATCACCCTTTGAATGCAGATTAAACCGCTGAGTATCATACTAACTGTTTACCCTCTTCAGAAAAAATAAAAAAATAAAAAAAATAATCAATCTAATTAATTGTTTATAATGACTTGTTTTATTGACAATTTTAAGGTGGATGGGTAAGGTTTGGTATATTGTAATTGTGGGAAGCAATTATATCCGATTACATTGTTCGACTGAGTATAAAAGAGAGTAGTTGAGCAAAACACGTAGTCAGATGTCTAGTTAAAAATAGAGTTCAAATATAGAAGATCCAAACATAGGGTAACTCGACTCTTGGGGGGCGCGGAAACGCTGAATTTTTCAGTAGTTCTCTTTGAAACCTTGCGTTATACTCCGATCGAAACTTGGTCCTACTGCGGGGTGGTTAATGAGCTCCATGGTACCTCGGTGGTAGATTCCTTCCTATGGATTGGGTCAAGTTAGGCTGGCAACTGGTTACTCGAGGCCTGGGCCCACAGATGCCGTGATGACACTACAGAAAAAAAAAAACATAGGGTAACTTGGGTCAAGGGAAGGTCCACAATTGATGGGATAATGCTTATCGATTCCTCAAGAATCGCTGGACAAAGGGCACAACCACGCCTGGGTTGGAGCAATGGGTGCAAGTGATTGCACATAACCCTCAAGCATAAATGAGAGTCCAACTTTTAAGATTCAGATGCACAATGCATAGCACTTCAACTTACTGTTTTACTGAGAGATTTGCTTGAGATTACTAATTTAAATATTAAAAGTGTTTCGATCGAAGATTCCAGTCGATAAGTGCTCATTTTATTTGTAATTACAGGCTACTTAAGAGACACCAAAATTAATGCTAATCTTCTTTAAACTAGTGTGATCATATCTTCCTCCACACAATAACAACAACAAAAGCAATTCTTTCAATTAGAAAATGCAATGCCACAAAACAACATACTTTGCAACAATTCAGGATAAGTTGGGTCACAAAATTTTTCGTTAAAACTTCTCAACTCTAATCTTCAACAAAAGATTATGATTGTTCATAATATATATATATATATTTTCAAATATATATATATTTTTTCAAATGTCATACTCTGCCTCAATTTTGACAACAAATTTGTATTTGTCCAAAAAACTCTAAGTCTTAGCTGTCATTCCATTTGGAATTTTGGTTTTTGGATTGATATGGGGTTAGATGAATTTATTACCAACAATTAACTTATCCTCTAAAATATTCAAAAACATACTTTGTTAGATGAGCATATAAAGATGCAAGGTGTGGGTTAAGTTGCCAAATAGCTTCCAAATCCATTAGATTAATTTATTAGTGGTATCCAATTTGAAGCAAAAAGTTAATACAAGAAGAGGTTGGGTTGAACTGCACTCCTCCTCTTGTCGTTATGGCTAAGTTTATTCGTTCAATAGATAGACCAAAAGAAACAACATTTACGCTTCGTTTGGGAAGTGGGTTGGCTTTTTGACTATTTTAGCCTGAGGTTAAAAAGCCTGATTTGGAGAGGGCTTTTAGCTTTTTTCGCTTTTTTGTGAGAGAAGGAATGTAATGCTTATGGATTGAATGTGATGTTTTGTCTTATTAAAATAAAAAACTTATTTTATTTTTTATGACTAAAATAACTAAAAAACCTCAAGATTGGCTTCCAAAGAGATTCACCCCATCTTACCATTTGTGCTATTTCATCTCCATTATTATTATTATTTTTATTTTCAGGCTAACCTAAGCACATATCTTCAGTCTGACTCATTGGCCCCGTTTGGTAGAGTTGTGAGAAAGTGATTATAGATTATAGCTTACAACTGTGAGCATAAGCTGGTAACCTGTTTGGTGTAGCTGTGGGATTATAGATTTAAGTAGCAGAATAGTGTTTGGTAAATAAGTTGTAAAATAGTGGATATAAATTGCACAATTTATTTCAATATTAATAAATTATTTTTATTATTATTTTGATTAATTTTTTTTTATTTCAATTTATTTTGTTTAATTTATTTTGTTCAATATTATTTTTATTATTTTGTTTTTAATTATTATTTTTGTTTAATTTATTAGTGTCAATTAACACTAAAATTATTAATTAGTATAAAAAATATACATTTTATTAATTCATTACAAAAATATATAACACTAAAATTATTAATTATTAATTCATTTTTTTATTTTTTAATTAATATTAATATTGATTTTTTATTTTTATTTTTCTTCAATTTGTTTCTAGGCTTTTAACCCAACCGCCGGTGCTAGGGTTTCAACCCAGCCGGCGAACAGCGATCGGCAGAGATGACCAGCCGTCGATGTAGGTACGGGAGGCAGCGGAGAGAGAGCGAACGGCAAAGATGATTTCCAGTTTCAGATCGCGATGGAAAGAGAGAGAGAGAGAAAGAGAGAAAGAAACCCTAGCCGCCGACGACGACATGCGCGATGGAGGGAGGGAGGGAGGGAGAGGTCTGGTTCATGTGTGTGTGTGTGTGTGTGTGTGTGAGAGAGAGAGAGAGAGAGAGAGAGAGTTAAGAACAGTGTTGAGAGCTATAAATCGTCTTCGCCGAAAATCGCATTTGCTGGAAATCGCACTCGCCGGAAATCGCCTCTGTCTCTCCCTCTAGAATGAACAGTGCTTGAGAACAAATGTTATATAGGTGGGTTTTTGGTAATAGTTGAAATATAAGAGCGGCATTTAAGTCATTATATATTTGGCTAAACAGCTTCCCCCATAAGCTGTAAAATTAAGCACCTGGGGAGCAACTTCAACTTTTAAGCCGAATTTGGCTTAAATTAAGCCATAATCTATGCCATAAGTTGTATCAAACACACCAATATAGCTTAATTTAAGCCAAAAGCTGATTTAAGTTGAAAAAAAGTTCTACCAAACACCCACATTGTCTCATCCCATGTCACATGGCATTTGATGTTGGTGATGTGACACTACGTGGGATATGTAATGCAAGATGATAGAGGAAAGGAATAGAGGATGGGTTGATTTCAATTTATATAGTCTAAATTAATTGTTTATTATTATTATTTTTAAACTATTAATTTCATAGTTCCTAAAGTTTTATTTATTTATTTATTATTTCAATGCATATAATCTAATTAGACAGCCTGTCTACATAAGTAACGGTGAAAGCCTAATGTAATAAGTAAAATGATAATTTTATAATTTAGACAATTTAGATCATGCAATCAAATATTCATACTCTTACTCCGACAACTTAAACTATAACCAAATACTCATTCTTCTCTATTCCTCCACCTCCCCCTCACCCATCACCCTTTCCCAATACACCATCTCGCGATGGTGATGGTGAGGGAGGGCAAAGTGAAAGGATAAGAGGGGAAGAGGAAGAAGGGGTGGGAAAGAAAATGATAGTGTAAGTAAAATATATATATACTGAGTTGTATAGTTTAAGTTATCCAAATTATAGAATTACTTTTTTGCCCATTAGACAAGGCATCCACTAAACATTCATTTTTCTTACTCACCATTTTTAACAAAATATAACCCACAATGAGTGTTTGGTTGTATGGTTTAAATTGTTCTAATTTTGAAATGACTTTTTTGCCCATAGGTTTCGACCGTTATTGATTTGGACAATTGTCTCTTATTAAATCACATTCGCTAAAATTAAAAACTCTAGCAAACTAAATAGATGAAAATAATAATAATTTAAGAATGAAAAAAATAACAATAGTTTAAAAAGTTTAAACTAAAAAATATACGATCTCGGAAGGGCTAACCATTGTTTGTTGATATAAAATTTATTTTCATATATAGCGTGTACCCATCAAGACTTGCATCATTTTAAGTACGACCAGATTTCTCTCCAATCAGAGAGAAGCAATTGGACATCCAGTTTTCCTTATGGCTCATATTACAGATCTTATTTCAATAATTCAAATCGTTTATTTTATAGAATTCTCGATGTAAGAGGTAAAGAGTTGAAATTTGAAATTCAAAATTTCTGCCCAAATCTCAAAAGTAGGGTAGTCTAAAAAGTCTCGATTATCAAACCCTCAAGCGTCATATTCCTCTTAGAAGCTTTAAAGGCACATAATGAAAAGTCAAATGAACATAATCTAAAGTGCCAAGGATAATACAAGAAGTCAAGATGAACCTCAATCAAGGGGCCAAAATCTCAAAGCCGAAGCTAAACTATAAGAAGTATAAAAGCCCCCGAAGAAGCATAAAATGTTTGAACAACTCGAACCAAATCAAGAGTACAAGGCCGCGTCATAAGAACATTACTCAAAGCTTAGAGGCAAAAAAACCCCTTAGCAAAGCCTTCATAAATAAAAGGAAAGCTCAAAGACAAATTTGTGATCCAAAGGCATATTAGCCTCAACAAGAATAAAACCCTTGAGTGAGAGAAATTTCTTAGACAAATACAAATTGGCTAAAGGAAAACAACTCCCTATAAAAGCAAGAAGAAGAGAACATTCTCGAAGTAGTATGATTTGGACTAAAAAAAGGTCAAGAACACTTGGACCCAGGTGTTGAAAGTGGGAGAGGGGTGTATACCGATTGGGTAGATATACAAAGAGATGAATTAATTGAATAAACACTCCTTTTATTCAAACTCAAACAAATTATACAAAATAGAGCAACTCTCAAATTCTCTAAATTCTCTTAGAATTCTCCTTATCTAGAGATGTTATGTTTTTCCCTAGGGATTACATTTTTCTCTCACTCTTTTCAAACAAACATACAACCTATCTATTTATAGATTTTCAATCCGTGTACAAACTATGAGTGCATAGTGTTTCTTCATCTTTAAGCTTCAACAATGGAGCTTCGTTAAAGCTTCCTCTTCCTCTTCATTTTGGCTTCTTCTTCTTTCTAGAATTTTCTAGCAGCCTCTTGCTTGTTCTCCTCTTCTCTGGAATTCTTCTTCACCAAACTCAAATTGAGTTTGTCTTTCCAACATCCCTTTCAAACTTAATTTGTTGGATTGTCTACACGATACTTCATATCGGCTCGTGGATGACCTCTTGTCTAGTCTTTGTAGTCAATCCTCTATTGACTTCTATTTATCTTTGAACAACCTCCTGTTATTCGGTGCTATCAACCTCCTATTGATATCTTCTCTCTTCAATGTCTTAGAGCAACCACCTGTTTTCTTGTCCCGTCCATGATATTTGGGACGTCTTCTATCACCTTTCTGTGATGTCTTCTTTGTTGTATTCTTCGACTCCCGCTTCGAATAATATTTTTTTACTTCATATCTTCAAATCTACAAATTACAAGTATGGAATTTGCAAAATTTGACCGTACAGATGTGTTCGAAATATTTCAAATAGTTGAAAAACACTATTAGATCGTGTGATTGGACTCTGGATGGCTTAGATTTAGCCAAAATAGATTGGACGGTTTAGATTAACAGTTGCAACTCAATTGCGAAGAACTAAATAAATTCTCTTGAATGTTCTGCAACTTCAGAATTCTGGAGAAGACAAGTGCTATGTACGTGCTCAACTTTTCGGCAACCATATAGGTTCATTCGAAGTTCGTTTAAGCTATTCTATATACCGTCAAAATCCTCTCACGAGTACTTTAATCTGATATACTCAAAATTGAATTTTGATAACTTCAAAAAAATTCTATTTTCTGAAGGCGCATTTATCGACAAACTTCAGCTACTTCTTGGCTCTTCTAGTTAATGATTGTGGACTAATCTAGTTGACACAACCCTTCTAGTATATTCAAATATTGATTTCGACACTTTCGAAATCTAGGCAAATTTGAAAACTCTTGGTTTCTTCTCTGTTTCTCTGAAATTTTGGCCCAAGCTGGCTCTTCTAGCTTGGATACTATTGTTGAAAGTGAGAGAGGGGTGTATACCGATTGGGTAAATATACAAAGAGATGAATTAATTGAATAAACACTTCTTTTAATCAAACTCAAACAAACTATACAAAATAGAGCAACTCTCTATAACTCTTAAATTCTCTCAACTTTCTTAGAATTCTCCTTATCTAAAGATGTTATGTTTCTCTATGGAGATTACATTTTTCTCCCACTCTTTTCAAACAAACGCACAACCTATCTATTTATAGATTTTCAATCCGTGTACAAGCCGTGTGTGCACAGTGTTTCTTCATCCATAAGCTTCAACAATGGAACTTCCTTAAAGCTTCCTCATCTTCTTCATTTTGGTTTCCTCTCCTTATCTCTAGAACTTTCTAGCAGCCTTTCGCTTGTTCTCCTCTTCTCTGGAATTCTCCTTCACCAAACTCAAATTGAGTTTGTCTTTCCAACACCAGAGGCCCTCCATTAAGGAGTCTAGAACACTTGCGATTTTGGAGATATTCAGAATTGACAAGTCAAAATATGAATTGTTCGAATCAAAACATGATCCTTTCTCGAAGATGGAAAAATCGAAGATAAATTCGATTCATTCAAATCTGCCTTTGTCATTGAGATTACCCAAAGTTGAGGTGGCAGGACTTGGGGAGTCCTTTTGGACTTAACATTGTGGTAGAGAAGTTAAACCAAGATTGATTCTACCATTGTCATGGGATGGTGGGAGATCGTTTCTCTCAATGGCTAAAAGTAAGGAATCATCGAGGCATTCATAAACCTTTCAAACCCCAGTTATCTGAATGATCCACTTGAGGGGAATGACTCGAGGGAAAAAAGGCCCGATTTGTCTCAATGAGGCAGTTAGAGAGAGAATATTTCCCATGTAGTCCCTAAGCCGCGTAGTATCACCATGTCGATTACTTGACCTCTAAGCTACCCTTGAGTGCCCATAAAGAGGTGCCCACCCATAACTATCACTTATAAAAACATGAATCAAAGAGTGATATTTAGGGATTAAGGGATGCTCTGCCATTTCTCTCTTTACTTTGTTTCCCTTGTTTTTTGCCCAAGTATCAACTTCTACCATTATTCCCTTTTTGTATTGATCATTTACAAGTCTCTCCTCTCCGATGATTATGCATTCACTTTCCACCTATGTCTAAGGTTGGTTTGGACCCCCTCTACACTCGGAAAACACCATTCATGCTAAAAATCTGATTGATCAGATATTGATAGTCACTTGATTAGACCTTATTTGTCTAAAATAAATAGACGAAAATTACTTTCAAAATCATATTATCTGTTAATTATTTTCAGATAAATGTGATCTAATTAAGTGTCTCTCAATATCAAATGAATTTGATTTTTTATATGAATAATTTATTCAATAGACCCCATAAGATAAATAATTTAAATTATCGAAACAAGCTATGGCAATTCTACAATGGATCAAATTGGACGATCTAATTAAAATAACCAATTAGAGAAGATCTAGTACCCTATTATAATTTGTAATGTGTTATTGATGAAAATACACCCATCTTGTCTCCCATTGATGTAATCTCAAGATGTTCCATAAAAAAAAAAAAAAAAAATCTTAATTGGTTTACGATTACAAAAATATTTTGACTTTGCAGTCTATAATAATAATAATAAATGAATGGTTGAGATGAAATTTTTTATAATTATCTATTATTATTATTTGAACTATTTAATCTCAACCATTTTGATATAAGGGGGTGTTTGGTGGAGATTATTTTAAATTAAAAGTTGATAATCATAAAGTATAAGCTAAAAGTATCTCACCCAACTTCTGAAAAATCAATTTTTTTAGCTTATTTAAACTATTTTTACATAATAAATTATAAGTAAAAATTACACCAAACAGTCTGATACGAACTCTTATATTAAAATAAGTTATAAGCTACTTCCTAACACCCCCATAGATCATTTTGAGTTTTGTGAAAATAATAGTTTTGTGAATGTTTAAGATTAGTTCTCAAATTAATTGAATGGTGGAGATTGTAGACACCCCATTTTTAACCGTCCTCAAGACTTGGATGTCATCGTTTGAACACTCGATGATCATCCATGTTCGTGTTCGTTTTGAGTTCTCGGAGGTCTCGGCTACACGCCTTGCCTCAAGATCTCTCAATTTGTCTGTTTTGTGCTTGGTTGAGAACCAAACACTTGTTATTTTGCTTCTAAGGGAAGAGGGTGGCTTGTTTGCCATGCCCTCAACCCACTGGCCAAGGCTTGAGGCCACCGACCCTGTTTTCTTTCCATCGGCCAAGTGTGTTGGCCGATCGGCACTATGTTTGGTCGGCCGACCATTGTATTGGTCGATCGGCCATTTTTGCTTGCCGAACCTTGTTCATCTGCTTTATGCAGATATTTTATGCCAACTGGCACAGCTGGCATGCACAATTCACCCCCTCCATACACGTGTATGGAGGGATTTGCCCTTGGCTTAGCTTCTCTTAGAAGCTTTAGAATTTAAGCTTCTATAAAGATGGAGCCCCTCCTCCCTCCTCCAGGGTTCAGAAAAATTGTTCTTGAGAGGATAGATATAGTATTGTATCTATTCTTCTTTGTTTAGCCTTGTTTTGTGTCCAAAAGTGTAGCATTGTCTTACTATTGTACACAAACACACACTAGAACACCATCCTTGGTTGTTGAGGTGCTAGGAGGTTGATTTCAGTGTTCTTGGGTTGGTTTGAACTCAGAAAATTTGCTGGAGCTTTGTTCTTGAAGAGGTTTTACAAGGGTGAGTTCCTTGCTTTAGATATCCCATTCTTCCTTAAGCTTTTAACACTTCTTGATTATTGTTTTAAGCTTAGATTATAACTAATAAAAGTTTTGATTTTTAGTGCTTAAGACCTTTGTTTAAGGTCATTTTTGTGTTTGGGGTTGTTTCCCCCCTCTTAGGCCTTGTTTGGCCTTGTTTTTGTGCTTTATTTTTAAGCTTTGAGATCACCTTGTTTTGGCCTTCTCACCACTGAAATCCCTCTGGATTTCAGTGGTGGGAATGGTGTTTTAAGGTCTCAAATAGGAGAGGGTCGTCCCCTCTCCTTGTTGTCTTGAATGCTTGCGTAAATGGCTTATGTGGGTGGCTTGTATGCCTAGCTTGTTTTAGCTCTATTTTAGTGTGTATTAGGCTTTGTTTTGCCATAATATAACTCTGTTTCAAGTTGGTTTGATGGCCTCTTACATGCTTCATGTACTTGCCTTGTAATCCCCTTATTTGCCTTAACATGCATCTTGTGTTTAGAATACCATTCTTGCATGTTTTGGCTTAGTTAAAAGAAGATTTTGTTCATGTTTTATCATGTTTAGGATCTGATTTTAGTTGTATTGGTCATCCATGACTTGACTTGTATAGCTTTGGTTCAATCTAGCTTGTAAGCTTCGTGTATTGAATCCACTAGCATGCGTTACTTGGTTCATTTCAGTGATTTGGCATCACTTGTTTTGTTATTTCAGTCCATATAGCATGCTCAAACACTTGCACTTATCCCTCCTTTAATGTTTTAAAGAGTTGATGTCTTATGCCTCATGATTGGATTATTGTGCATGCTTCCATGCTTAGGCCTTTTGGATGCCATCTAAGTAGGTTTTTGGGCTTGTCTTACCATGCCATAACTCTGTTTTTCATTGCTTGAATCACACCATGTTTGGTTTTAATAGGTGTAGTGTAACACCTCTTTTGTGGCCTTGCATGCCTCATGCTTTTGGCTCCTTGTTCTAGCTTATTTTGGACTTGGCCATTGCATGTTTTAGGCTCATTTTGACATGATTTAGGACTGTTTTGGGTTATACTTGCCATATGCTCTTTGTTTTGTGTAGCTTTGGTTCAAGTCCCTTCACAAGCCTTAGGCTTTGAGCCTTATGCATGCTATGCTTGATTTGTTTATGTGATTTGACATCACCCCTAGCATCATTTCAGAGCATGTAATGTTGTCACATTGGCATGCTTTTCACCTCTTTTAAGTGTGCTTAGGAATTGCTCCACTATGCTTAAGTGTTAGGCCAATTGAAATGTATGTTTGTATGTGTTTTTGTCCTCATTTCCATAGCATTTTGGCCACTGATTTGGGCCTATTTGAGAGCTGTCCATTTTTGTTTAAGTCCATCCTTTGCATGTTGTTCCATGCTTGCCTTCCATGTTGTTGCATGCTCGTTGCATATTTAGTATCTTGCATATTGTTGCATGCTAGTATGTTGCATGCTTGTTGCATGTTTGTCCCTTTACATGTTGTCACATGTTTGTCCCTTTACATGTTGTCACATGTTTGCCTCACATGTTGTTGCATGTTTGTCATTGGCATTGTTGTTACATGCCTTGCATGTCTACTTGTTTAGGTTGTATGCCTATTGCACATTGCTTGCTTCCATGCTCATGTTGCATTAGCTTGTTTCCATGCCTACGTTGCATAGCATTAAGCATGCATCCCTTGCCTCTTGATCAAGCATGATAGAGGTTAGGGCCCCTTATGTGTTATGTGCATTTCATTCCATATTGAATTGCACATTCGGCACCTTTGGCCATCATGCATTGAAATGCGTGATTGGTGGTCCGAGGGTCAAGAACCATACTCCATTGAGTTCATAGTATGATAGGGAGGGTGGTCGTGCACACATTGTCTTGTAAATGCCCTGTCATGCACTGTTTGTCCTCTATTGCAGTAAAAACAGCATTCTGCAAGAATAGATGGTCTGTCGACCATCTTCAGTGCGGGCCGGCTAACTTAACCTAGCTGAGAGCTCCATTTTTGGTCGATGATCATGCTTCCATGGCCGGTGACTTCATTTCTTGGCCGGTGACCTCCCACAGTGCTCATGGAGTGTTTTAGAAGCATCCCAAGGATTTTCACAATTTTCAGAGATGCAAAACAGTGCAAACAGAGGCAACATGTGGCATGGCAACGGGTTTCCAAGCAAGGCGATCGAGCATGCATCATTCAATCATTCTGAGGTGGAGCTACGGCGGCCTCCCTTTTTTTATGTAATTAATTAGGGGTTTGTAATAATTAATTAGCTAGGATAGTTGATTAATCATTCGGGTTTGTATTATTTATTTGGACCCTCCGTCGAGAAGGCGAATTTGTAATAAGTGTGCGTGCGTGTGTGAATGTTTTCCAACCCCACGTCTTTCTCCCTTTTACTTACCTGCTTTTGATGGTTAGTTTTAGTCATGTTTCAATTAGCATACTTATGTTAGCATGTTTGCATACATTCATTCGTATTGCACGCACCGGGTTCGGCGCATCATTCTAATTGCGTAGTGTTTCAATTCCAAGTTGAATACGTGTATCAAATTGTCGCATCTCCTATGCCATTCTTAGGATAACCGAGCCTATCTTAATTGCATTTTGCATGTGTTGCATTAGTCATTGTTGACATGAACTAGGATCGTGCATGATTACTAACTAGTTTCTTGTTTTGGCTCGGAGCACACTGTGAGTGTTTATGCTTTAGCATCTTGCATATATGTGAGTGTTACCATGACAGCATGCTTGCCATGAGGCTAATTGCTTATATGATATAACTTCCTGAATGCCTATGGGTGAAGGTTGGATTGCTTGAATTGGGGTAATTCATTGAAATCCGTGTTTTAGCCTACTTGCGAGTAGCAAACTTCAAAATATTTTCCAAATAAACGGATATGCGATGCTTTGTTCCAAATTAGGCGATTTAATCTAACTTGTTTTGTTGTGCGCATCACGTAGTAAAGATTTGCTAATTAACTGGAATAAGAATGCATGTATTTTCAAAAACTCGATATCATGTTTAGTAGTGGCCGATTTTTGATCGGGTGAGCGGGGGTGCTCATAGATGACCTTCCCCAATCGTACCCAAGTTCCCAAGCCGAGGCAACTTTGGTGATGATGGACACGTGGCCTTAGGCACGAGTCAAGGTTTCCTAAATTCTCCCAAAATAAAATATTTAGGTGGTGACTCTGTATCTGGCAAAGCAGTCCATGTTTGGCACTTCTTTCTAAAAAATCAGTTTTTCAAAACAATTTGCCGGATTTGGACTTTTTGGTGATTTATCAATCTCACATCGCACATTGTGGGATCAGATTAAGAACCGTGACAAATGAGTCCGAACTGTAGCATGAGGCCCTCGAGCGCGTGTCTACAGTTTCTGGCGACTCTGCTGGGGAGTTAGAGAGCTTGACTCGAACTCATGATATCTTGTTTTGATTACACGTATGTGTTTCTTTGCATTGCATGTGCAGTGGTACGCCTAGGACACCGTGTTTGCCATATGTTATTCCTAAACAGTTTGCCGGAGGCCCGCTTTGAGAAGCGTGCCATAAGGCTGACTGGTTGCGAGCTCTGCCACGACGGGAACACAAACTCTGATTTTTACCGGGGCACCCTCTTTGACCATTCGACCTAGTGCATATCAGAATCCATAGTGACTATTCCAAACTAGGACAGGTTGCTTACCCAATTGTAGGTTGTTTGAAACCGCTGCGTGCGTAGTGAAACCCTAGCTTCCTGACAAAATAGAGCAGGGAAACCCTACCCCAACATAGGGGTTTTTTGGCTCTCATTTACTTGTTATGTGCTTTTAGAGTGTATCTCTACAGGGAACGCACATATCCGGTTGCAAGTCTGGGTATCAGGCCTACGGGCATCAGTATCCGTATTTTGAGAATTAGTTATATCTACGGGTATCAGATTCAGATTTGGGGCAGTGATTTTGGGGAACAGTGATCAGTAGTAGAGTATAGTTATTCAGCTATGCCTATGTCAGTTCTGACGAGATTGGGCTGAAATGCTGCCTGTTTTCTCTTTCAGTTCAGAGATTTAGTTCAGAATAGCCAGTGTTCTTCTTCGCTGAGGCAATGCAAACTTCTGATCCGTTAGTCACCAGTCTCATCACCTCCGTTTAGTTCAGCAGACTTATGATGACACAAAATTCAGAGGAAATTGTGGTTATGGCAGCCGCGTTAAACCAAGGAATCATCTTACAGGGCGAGACCGACGTCGAAGTGCCACAACCACCCAGGTCACCTGCTGCGCATCCGATTTGGGAACCCCAATTCCTCCAAGCTCGTGAGCCCACCACTTTTGAGCTGATGGGAATGATCGATAATCTTCAAAGATCTGTGGCTGACCTAGCCTACGGAATGTCAGCTCCGCCACCAACCACATCATATGCCGGGAACTTCATGCCAAAGGAGCCTCCGCTACTGGGGCAAATTGTAATTGAGCTCAGCCAACCTAAAGCTGTCTCAAACTCCGGCAATGACATGTTGACAACAACAAGGCTCCACTCTGATCAAGCAACCCAAACCTTCCACCAAGCTGTGGCTAGTGGAAAAAACAAGATGAAGGTGGACATTGATCCCTATGAACAACTTCAGCAAGCTGTTGAGGCTCTGAAAGTCGGGGGGTTAAATAAGCAACAAGTACTCGTAGTTGTGGCTAAGGCTGTGGATGACATCTTCCCTGCTCAGACCGCGAGTAGTTCAAGCCAAAGGGAAAATCGGGATAGGGACCGTCATACTAGAACAGTTCCTTTCAATCCTAACCCTACAGCTAGAAAAGATCAGAGAGCCAAGGTAGCACCTACCGATCCTTTTGCTAGTGCGTCCAGCAAAGGTCCACAGACTTCGAAGTATCTGCCCCGAGGGCGTAGGGTCTTCCATGCCCTTTACATGCCTTTGTCTAAGGCTTTTCGAATCCTTACCGAAAAAGGTCATCTTGAACCTCTTGAACCTCGGCCTCTCCCGAGTAACCTCCCTCTCTCACAAGATGCTACCCAATACTGCGCGAACCATCAACAGATTGGTCATACCACCGACAACTACTTTCGACTTCGCCACAAAGTACAGGATCTGATTGACAATGAGGTCATCCTTCCACCGAGCTCAGCAAAGTTTGTCATTACTGGCTCAGTGAACTTCGAGGATAATACAAGCATATGATCAGGGAATGAACCACCTGCGGGGGGTGCTCAGTTTACTTCACATGTGGCGTATGGCACACATTGTTTTGAGCATTTGCGAATGCTGGTTATTTTACGTTCTGGCGTGGGTATTGAGTCAATTATGTTGTGTTGTTTTGAGTCTGTCTCTTTGTTTTGAGTCAGTTTTTTTGTTTGGGGCCTGTCTTGTTAAATCGAGTCAGTCCTTTTGTATAGGAGTCGAGTGATTCCGGGGGTGTTACCTCGGACATCACTATTTTGTTTTATGATTATTTTTTCGCTTTCTTTTGAGCCTGTTTCTGCCGTGGAGCCAGCTACACCAGAAGATCTGAATGAAACAGCAGTGGCTTTCATGTTTGTGTGTTTGTTTCTATCTTGAGCCTGTTGTGCCAGCAAGTTTAGAATGAAACGGCAGTGCATTCCACCTACTTCTTATGTGCCTCGAAATCATTGCATTGACCTAAGTTTTTCAAAAAACTTTTCTAACGAAAACGAAGAGGGAGGAATTCCTCGGGTTTTACAAAATTTGATCAAACTGAGAGAAAAAGAGGCATGCGAAGCCCTTAATGAATGAGATCATGCTTGTTAGTGTGAGTACTGAGAAGGATCCTGGCTTGATCCAGATTGGTTCTGCATTGTCTTCGGCGCGAGCAACTAGTCGTTTTCTTAAAAGATTTCAAAAATATTTTGCACAGTCCTGCGAAGACCTGTGTGGAATCGCTCTTGAGATTATGCAGCTTAGGATCGCTCTCAGCCTCGAGACTCGACCCCTTTACTTTCAAACCTTGAACCCTAATTCAGAATGTTCAACGGTCAACCACAATGTGAGGCCTGTGTGGCCAGATTCGAAGCAACCCTTGGACTAGGGGCAAGAAGGTCAGACGTCGTCAGAAGAAAGCTTGCAAAGCTAGGTCAGAAGCACCCCTCAAATTAGGGGCAAAAGAACTACAGATGTGCTCGAAGAGCGAAAAGTTGGGACATTTCTCAAGCTAACAAAGATCGGCAAGAATGCCAAATCCCAGAAGGAAGGAAAGAAGAAACTATTGTTGAAGGACAACTGAGTTTCTATCCATAACACTAGGGGCAAATTCACCCTCCATTGGATGGACTTCTACATCATCAGCGAATAGCAGCCATTCTCTTGAATTCAGATAGCTTTGAGATCTCAAACCATTCAACATGGACAAAGCTAAACTTTTATCCTTGAGAGGCTTGCTGGACCGAAAACCCGGACGGACGACCCAGGCAAAAGTTAGAGCAAGAAAAAGAAGAAAAAGAGCAAAAAAAAAAAAAAGAAGAAAAATGCAAAAAAAGAAAAAGAAAAAAAATGCAAAGAACAAAAAAGAAAATGTAAAAAAAAAGAAATGGAAAGAATTGAAAAGAAAAGAAGAACATAGCTCGCAAGGTCGAAAACCCGGAAGGGCGGCCTTGGCAAAAGTCAGAGCGCAAAAGGTGAGAGTTAATACACGTGTACCTTAACCTGAACTACGTAAGGCTTGATTCTCATATTTGGGATACGTAGGCAACTTCATTCTGAAGTCCAACCATAAACACTTCCAAATCAAGTGTGTCCATGTAATTGGTTTTGATCGTCTTTGCCTTCTTTGTATCCTAAAATTCGGTTGTGATCGTCACTCTAAGGACTGATTACAATGCGCTGCGGTGCCATTCAGACAAGGGGCAACTTTCCATTGCCAATGTACTGCGATGCTATTCAAACAAGGGACAACTTTCCGTTGCCATGCAAGGCAATTTTTCCTTCGGATCTGAGGTTGTGCATCTCAAGAGTAAGTTCCGTGCTCGTCGAGCAATGGCCATTTGCAAAAATAGTTTTTGAGAATTTTTACTGAGGTTAACTAATTTTCTCGAAAATTATCCAATTTTTTCCAAAACTGAACCTTTTCTTGGACCCAAAAAGGAAACTTTTCAGTGCTCACAGCCTACAGACAAGGGGCAACTTTCCATTGCCAATGTACTGCAATGCTATTCAAACAAGGGACAACTTTCCGTTGCCATGCAAGGCAATTTTTCCTTCGGATCTGAGGTTGTGCATCTCAAGAGTAAGTTCCGCGCTCGTCGAGCAATGGCCATTTGCAAAAATAGTTTTTGAGAATTTTTACTGAGGTTAACTAATTTTCTCGAAAATTATCCAATTTTTTCCAAAACTGAACCTTTTCTTGGACCCAAAAAGGAAAATTTTCAGTGCTCACAGCCTAACTTGCATGATTTTAAATCAGAAAATCGAACAAGCATGTTAATCAAACTCTCTTTTTGGTCAAAATTGTTTAGGCAGAAGCCAAAACAAAAAAATGGTCAAAACGATGAACTAGGGACACCGTTGAGTCAGGTGTTCTGTCTTTTCCCCATTGTCAACATACTTTCCAGAAGGGCACTCTACCTGCCAGAACGGGCACAGTTGAAGCTGTCAGTAAAGGGCTGAAAGCTCTCTCATCCTCCAAGTAGCGAGGTATCAAGCCAAGTGCGAAGCACGAAATGAAATGGATCAAGATATTCCACTCCCTTGTCTGGACAAACTTGATCACACCCAAAACTCCCTAGCAGAACATCGTCAACCGATGTCAGCTGCAGATTGGCTACACACCCAGTTGTAGCGCAACCCCTCTGTGAAGGAAGTTCACTGTTGAGCAAAAGAGTGAGAATCTAGCAGAATGCTAGGGGCAAGAGCCCGCAACTTCCTATTTCTCCATCAACCACCCAGGGGAGGGATAAAAAAAAAATCAGAGAGATTGAAGAATAGAAAGATGTGTGATGAGAGAAAAAGTGAGAAAAGGGTTTTGAGAGAAAAACTGAGCCTGAGGGTCGAGTGATGTGAGTATCACAAATGAGAAAGGGTGGAAATCAATACCCTAAGAAACTGGCTCCTCGCGAACTAAGAGGTCTCTCGCCTTTGTAATGTGTCTGAGTGTCGTGTTTGTTGTTTTGTTTGTCTCAATTCTTGTTTTGAGTCATTTTCGAGTTTTACTCGATGTGTTTAGGTTGTTTACCTTTTATTTCTCTTTGATTGAGTCATTTTGACTATGGTCAGCTGCAGGCTCAATACCCGGTTGAGAACCCTTTTCTCACTACAATTTCAAAAATGAATCGCTTTGTGTTCAAAGTGCTGTGCCATTCTCCACATTTACACAAAACAGAATTCGTTCTTTCATAAAATCGTAGGGTCCAACCCAGGTCATCTCAGAGCAGTAGAATCAGGACCTATCTGAAGCTATAGGTTCCAAGTTGCAAAGTAAAAGAAGGAGCAGTGTTCAGAGAAATAGAGTACTGCGTTATGGGTCGTGTGTTCAAAATGAGCAGTGTTTAGAATGGGTTGTGTGTTCAGAGAAACAGAGTACTGTGTTATGGGTTGTGTGTTCAGAATGAGCAGTGTGCTGTACAAGCTGTGTGTTCAAAGTAAATAGAATATTGTGTTGACCATTTTCGCGCCGAAATGGCAATCAGAAGTGCTCTCCCGGAGTACTGGTCCCTGCCAATGGCATCTTGGCTGTGTTTGCAATGAGGAAAAGTTGTGAGTATGATCAGGAAGAAAAGCGGCATCTGTGGTTTCCCCAGCAGATGTCGCTCCTTGTCAACATTCCAGCACCTTTGAACTGTGAGTTGAAGGCAAGTGTTCGAAGAGCACAATGGGAGATCCCCGTCAGAGTAGAGTGGTGGTTCACCGCCACTCACTTCATGAGGTACGTTCTAAAGTGCCGCTTTGTCTGTTTATCGCTTTCATGCATTGTATTGCATTCTACCTATCGAGTTTCTTTCTCGTTCACGCACGATATTATATGTACCGTTCATTTAGAGAAGTTCTGGTTCAGTTTGGTTGATCCCTGTTTCCACTCGCATGTCGCGTTTGAATGACTGCGCTTCCCTGCACAGTCCTTCCCTCTCATGCGTGTGCCACGCTGAGAGATGCTTTCTTTCTCCTCTTGCGTGTGCCACGCTGAGGGATGCTTTCTTTCTTCTCTCGCGTGTGTTATGCTGAGAGATTTCTTTTTCTCCTCTCGCGGGTGCTATGCCGAGAGGTTTTGCCCTTTTTTCTCTCGCATGTGCTACGCTAAGAGATTTCTTTTTCCCCTCTCGCGGGTGCTACGCCGAGAGATTTTCCTCCTTTTCCGAAACACGGAGATACGTCCCTATGTTTCCTTCTTTTTCCGAGACACGGGGATACGTCCCTATGTCTCTACTTCTTTTTGAAACACGGGGTTGTCTCCCTTTGTTTCTCCTTCTCTGGATACGGGCATTTGGAATACGTTCCAATGCTCGTGCCATTTCTGAAACATGGGAATACGTCCCTATGTTTCCTTGTTTTTTCGAGACACGAGGATACGCCCCTATGTCTCTACTTCTTTTTGAAACACAGGGTTGTCTCCCTTTGTTTCTCCTTCACTGGATACGGGCATTTGGAATACATTCCAATGCTCGCGCCATTTCCGAAACATGGGGATATGTCCCTATGTTTCCTTCTTTTTCGAAGACACGGGGATACGTCCCTATGTCTTTACTTCTTTTTGAAACACGAGGTTGTCTCCCTTTGTTTCTCCTTCTCTAGATACGAGCATTTGGAATATGTTCCAATGCTCGCACCATTTCTGAAACATAGGGATATGTCCCTATGTTTCCTTCTTTTTTCGAGACACGGGGATACGTCCCTATGTCTCTTTTTCTTTTTGAAACACGGGGTTGTTTCCCTTTGTTTTTCCTTCTCTGGTTTAGAGCATTTGGAATACGTTCTAATGCTTGTACCATTCCGAAACACGGGGATACGTCCTTACGTTTCTCCTTTTGTTCCTTCCTCACACGATTTCAGCATGTTTGGAATTGTTTTGACCTCTTCTCATGATTCCAGCATGATTGGAGTTGGTCCCCCTTTGCATCTACTGTACTGTCTGTTGTATCGCACTATTTTTGCAAATTATTAATCGCACTTTTTTGTGCACCATACTTGCATTTTGCATTGCATTTCAATTGCGCTGGTTTGCGCATTGCGCTATTTTGCGTATTGCATTTCTTTCGCACTGTCTTGTCCACTCTCCGGTCTAGGAGACCCTAAATCCTCTGAAGGTGCAATTCCTTTGGTGTTTGTCGTGCCCGAACGACTTTCTGGTCTAGGAGACCTTAAATCCTCTAAAGGTGCAATTCCTTTGGTGTTTGTCGTGCCCGAACGACTTTCTGGTCTAGGAGACTGTCACGCCCCAAACCCGCCCCTAAAAGTTTGGGCATGACCTATTCAGAAACGGACATGTAACCTGGTAATATAACATACGGGGCCTTATCGGAAGCACGAAAAAAATGGAAATAATGAAACAAATAAACTCCATTGAGCTACTTCTACATGCCAGGATCTCATTCATCACATGCATTATAGTGGATAGATAAAGTTCCAACTATAACCCGGAGAATATACAAACACATTTACAATGGTGTACTAGTGTTCGAACGCTAATGCGTGAGAAATGGTATGTAAGCCCCGTATTTACATATCTGCCACTGTGAAGGAGAATCCGTATAGGTGTTCGACTTAAACAACCAGGTGCAACATTTGAAGTTTTGTCTATTGGTCTTTTATAATTGTGCTTTTTTACTTCTGGGTTTCTAAGCGAAACCTTTTATATGGGCTGATTGCCTCTAGTCAGAGGATAGTTCACAAGGAACACTAGGACCTTCAAACAAGTTTGACCAAGAGGAAACCAAATCTACTGAGAAGGTAAAAGATATTGCATCATTGTGCATTGACTTATCCTTTCTTTTATATGTATATTTTTCCCATTCTGCTTCTCATTCCCTAATATGCCTTTTAGATTTTTTTTTTCCCAGCCTCAATTTAAATCAATGATTAACTGTCGTAGGATTTATATCTCTCTAGATTGGTTGTTAACATTTTTCTGAACTTAATGGATCTTCATACACTACTTTGCAGCTTGCAGTTTTTGCTCCAAGATTGCTTCTCAAGTGTGATTGCTTACGAATTGTAGATGACTGCCTATGTTCTTTCTTATACTTGGTGTCCGTCTTACTCTTTGTTATCATTGTATTTGTCTTCTTCTTATTTTTCTTCTGTTAAATAGTATTCTACTGTTTTGAACCAAAACATATTTAAATTCTCTTAATCCTATTCCCCAGATCCTCTTCCACCAATTGTGGTGGTGTAGAATTTTAAAAGATCTTGCATCAAGCAAATTTTGAAGCTTATGGGGCTATTAACTTTATGCTACTCCGTAGAGTGCATAATGATATTATTTTATATATGGAGATCTATTTTTTAGCTATAAGTTATGATATAAGGTCAATGATCATTTCCATTTTTTGTCTTCTGCCCTCTGATTATGCCAGCCAACTTCTATTTGTCCAAACAGAGGGTTAAGACTGTTTTGCGTATCTTGAAATGGAAAGTTGAATTTTGAAAGAAAAAAAAGACTCTGGTTCCCCTGCTTGATGGCCAAACTTAACTTACGTTGAAAGTACATTAGTGATTCCCCCCCCAGACCCTGGATAGTAGCGAATGCACTTGGACTTAATGTTTTAAGATCATATAATCATGCAGTTTTTCCTTGTAAAAAGTCTAGTTGGATTTGTTTTAGTCCTGATGTATTATACCGGGCAGTTTCCCTCCGTTGATGACTGGCATGTTGGAACTATTATTACTCCAATAGTTTATTTTCAATTTTGCTTGCTGACAATTTTTGTATGGGATATATGTTTCACGATGTACTATGTAATAACACAACTTATGGCAAATCCAGTTACTACTTACCATTTTTAGAGGCTCTTTTCTGTCATATAATTTCATCGAACAGAACTTTGTTTAGTCCCTGCCCCTGGTATGATTGATTATGATATGAACATATATTTCTTCTTCTTACAGGTACTTAGTGATCCCAAATGTCGAGGGTGATGGTAGAGACGAATGGGAGATCAGATCGTCCATTGGATATTCATTAGTAGCAAAAAGTCAAGAAACCTGATCTCGAGAAACCTGATATCAATTTCTGGTATCAATTTCTTGTTCTTTCTTGGGGTTTATATGATTAGAAACCTGATCTCGAGAACTCAAAGCTTGTTAGGGTTTTCGCTAATTTCTCTTAGAAATACAGGGATCTGATCTCAAAACTTGTATTTCGTGCTCTATTTGCGTTGAATCGATCTCGGTGTTCCCATGGTTCAAGAAGAAGAGGCCTCTTAGAACTAACAGGTTTGATCTCGAAACCTGTGTTCTGATGGTTCGAGAATGAGAGGTCTCTATCTCTCTCTCTCTCTCTCTCATAGTTTGCATATTTGATTTGATATAATCGACCAAATTTTTCTGATAGTTCTTCTTCTAGCTGGAATTATTGCTTCTCAATATTTTTTTGATTTGCTATTGTAGTAGGGACTTTCCAGATTTTTTTATTTTTATTTTTTATTTATTTGCAATGAGATTGGTCCCTCCAGACCTGATCTGTTCTTCCAAAAAGAGTCAAATCCACTCAAGCACCACTTCCTCTTCTTCTTCTACTATTTATTTATTTATTATTATTATTTTTGTGATAGTTGTTTTATGCTATTATTTTTCTCTCACTCTGGTTTTCTCTTTTCTTCTTGGATATTCATTAGTGTAAACTGTTTTTTTTTTCTTTCTTCTTTTGCAGATCGATGTGGTACTTCTTAGGACTCATAATTCACCATTTTAACCCATTAATTAACTCCCAACATCTTCAAACCATAAAACCCCAAATCTCATACTATACACTACATGCTCTAAATATGGAAATTTTGTATTTAGATAATAAAATGTCACAAATTTATCTATGGATATAAGTATTGAAGAGTATTCAAACCCTTACCTCAATAATCAAGCAAAGAAGTGAGCTTGAGAAGAAGCCTTCACAAATCCAAGTTCTAATCGGGTAAAAACATCGATCCTCCCTTGTTCTCCATCCTTGATGCCAAAAACCATGGTGGATCATGAGCAAAGTAAAGGAATTCAGGGATTTGGGGCTAGGGTTTCGGACTGGAAGAGGGGAGAAGAAGAGAGGAAAAGAAAATGTAAGAAATGGTCCAAAAATCACGTTTTTTTAGCTGCTGTCCCGCACAGCCCGCACAGCCCGCACGTGCGGCGTTATTCCCCGCACGTGCGGCTCTGCTTCCAGCACAGATGTGGAAACTTCAAACGGGTATAACTCTCTCATCGGGACTCCTTTCTAGGCCGTTCTTGTTTTCAAATTGAAGCCCCGGAAACAAGCTTTCCAATGGTTCCAACCTCACATTCAAATTCTAAGTATGGAAGGAGAAAAGGGCAAAAGAGTGACGGCTGGTCAAAAATTCAAACTCAAATTTGGGACTTTTTATCTAATCTTATCTATATATCTTGTTAATGCTTCGATCAAGGTTCCAAACATCATCCAAAGGTCCTCAATTATAATATTTATAGTTCACTTGCCAACCCATCAATATCAAGAGTCCGACAACCATACAAATTTTAAGGTGACAGGCACCACTATATATCAATCCAATGTGAATTTAAAATCCGAGTCGTTACAGAGACCTTAAATCCTTCACTCTGCTTCGCACTGTCTTGTGCACTATCCGGTCTAGGAGACTTAAATCCTCTAAAGGCGTGATTCCTTTGGTGTTTGTCGTCCCTGAACGACTTCCGGTGGTCTGGTATAGCCACCTGCCTGTGTTTGCAGGGAGTTCCTAGGAGATCAACTGAGACGGTGGAAACTAAAGTTCGAATGGCTCATGCCTAGAACGCAAAGGTTCGGGATTTTTGAGACTAAAGTCTGGTTTAAATACCCAGGGGTGTATCCCCGGCTTGAAATCTGTATGGAGGCCCCACAGGTTGAGGTAGCAGATATGCGCCTCAATTCTAGATACTGAACTAACCTAGTCTGTCACCCTGTTAGAGAATAGAGAAAGCTACGACCATAGCCAGGGAGAAAGGTAGTACCTGCGGTTCAATCGAGAAGAAGGGGTAGATTCCCACATCAGCATGAGGTAGGACATTGCCAAGGTAAGTCATTACCAATTGCCCCTGTAAGGTACCTTCGCTTCCTAACTACTACATTATCTAGTATAGCTATTACATTGCATTGTACATAGCATTTATCGCATGCATTCACTGCATATCCATTGCATCGCTTGCGCCTTTCCGTGTTAAGCTTAGTCTGGCATGTGCTCATACTTTTTGGGTTAAAGCATGGTTATGTGATTATGTGTACTCACCTATTCCACTGAGGGAATTGTGGTTTGAGGGTGACAACACCATTTCCGTGTTAGACGTGGTTTGTTTGTGTCCATGCCTTCTCTAGGCAAGATATGGTTTGGCCACGCGCCTTATCCACTCCATCTATTACATTTTAGCTATTACATTGCATTGTACATAACATTTATCGCATGCATTCACTGCATATCCATTGTATCGCCTACGCCTTTTCATGTTAGGCCTGGTCTGGCATGTGCCCATACTTTTCACGTTAAAGCATGGCTATGTGATTATGTGTACGCGCCTATTCCACTAAGGGAATTGTGGTTTGAGGGTGACGGCACCATTTCTGTGTTAGACGTGGTTTGTTTGAGTCCATGCCTTTTCTAGGCAAGATGTGGTTTGGCTGCGCGTCATTTTCACTTCATCCATTGCATCACATTGTAGTTTTATTGCATTCAGCATGTAGGATCATGATCTTTCCTCAGCGGATCATTCCACACTTATATCATACCACCCTAATTACTTGTACTTTGTGGTCTTTCTACGAAACACATAGTTTTGCATGTGTTCGCACCCCTTTCACGTTGAAACACGGTTCTGTTATATGTAAGCATCCATGCTGGGATGGTCCAGCACTGAGGATGTAGGCACTTAGCCTGTGTTAGGCATCGTTCGGCTCGTGCCCATTGCCTTTTCTGTGTTACACGTAGTTTGATTTTGCATCTCCATCCCTTTATGATATTTGTGAGGTTTTGTACTACTTGTGGTTTGATCATCTCAAATACATTGCATATCATTTGCATTGTTTCGTTTTGTAATATTGCATATCATTCGCATTGTCTTGTGCACTCGCGTTGTCTAATGCATCGCACTATTTTGCGTATCGCACTGCTTTGTGCACTTTACTTGCATTTTTGCATTGCATTTCATTCGCGCTATTTTGCGCACATTATATGCACCTGTTAGTGCATTACATTTCATTCGCGCTATTTTTCGCACCCTACCTGCACTTGTTAGTGCATCGCATTGTTATGTAAATTTCGCTTGCATTGCTTGTTTTCATACCGCATTGTTATACGTCACACTTAGATTGCGTTGTCATGTATCCATTCCGCATTGTTATGCGTCACATTTAGGTTGCATTGTCTTGCATCCATTCCGCATTGTTATGCGCCACACTTAGGTTGTATTGTCTTGCATCCATTCCGCATTGTCATGCGTCACACTTAGGTTGCATTGTTTTGCATCCATACCGCATTGTTATGCGTCACACTTGGGTTGCATTGTCATGCATCTCTCAACTTGCATTGTCACGTACTTTTAATTTGCATTGTTATGCATGTTGTTAACAATATTGCATCTATTGAGTTTCTTCCTCTTTCAGGCACGATATTGTATGTACGGTTCATTTGAGGCTGGCGCGACTAGACGAACCGCACAGGTATTGTATATTCTCCGTGTGAGACGTAGCGAGAATTGAATAATTCTCTTTCATCCTTTCTGCATGTAATCTAGTTTGGTTCGAATTTGCTTGCTTAAAACTGTTGCATGTTATGCTTCATTACAGCTCTCTTTGCATGATCATGAGTTATGTTCGGCACCGTGCATGTCATTTGCATTTTGCCCCTGCCTTCGGGCACATATCTTGCTATCTAGTATGCTTTGTCTAAGTCTTCGGCCTCATCAAAAGTGGGTCGTCTCTGGGCTTTGTATTCACTCTCCTCATTGTTATGACTTTAGAGTTCTGTCAAAGAGGGGCAACTGTAGACACCCCATTTTTGACCGTCCTCAAGACTTGGACGTCATCGTTTGAACACTCGATGATCATCCGTATTCGTGTTCGTTTTGAGTTCTCGGAGGTCTCGATTACGCGCCTTGTCTCAAGATCTCTCAACTTGTCTGTTTTGTGCTTGGTTGAGAACCAAACACTTCTTATTTTGCTTCTAAGGGAAGAGGGTGGCTTGTTTGCCATGCCCTCAACCCACTGGCCAAGGCTTGAGGCCACCAGCCCTGTTTTCTTTCCATTGGCCAAGTGTGTTGGCCGATCAGCACTATGTTTGGTCGGCCGGGCATTGTGTTGGTCGATCGGCCATTTTTGTTGGTCGAACCCTGCTCATCTGCTTTATGCAGATATTTTATGCCAGCTGGCATGCACATTTCACCCCCTCCATGTGTATGGAGGGATTTTCCCTTGGCTTAGCTTCTCTTAGAAGCTTTAGAATTTGAGCTTCTATAAAAAGGGAGCCCCTCCTCCCTCCTCCAGGGTTCAGAAAAATTGTTCTTGAGAGCATAGATATAGTATTGTATCTATTCTTCTTTGTTTAGCCTTGTTTTGTGTCCAAAAGTGTAGTATTGTCTTACTATTGTACACAAACACACACTAGAACACCATCATTGGTTGTTGAGGTGCTAGGAGGTTGATTTCAGTGTTCTTGGGTTGGTTTGAACTCAGAAAACTTGCTGGAGCTTTGTTCTTGAAGAGGTTCTACAAATGTGAGTTCCTTGCTTTAGATACCCCATTCTTCCTTAAGCTTTTAACCCTTCTTGCTTATTGTTTTAAGCTTAGATTATAACTAATAAAAGTTCTGATTTTTAGTGCTTAAGACCTTCGTTTAAGGTCATTTTTGTGTTTGGGGTTGTTTCCCCCCTCTTAGGCCTTGTTTGGCCTTGTTCTTGTGCTTTGTTTTTAAGCTTTGAGATCACCTTGTTGTCTCAAATAGGAGAGGGTCATCCCCTCTCCTTGTTGTCTTGAATGCTTGCATAAATGGCTTATGTGGGTGGCTTGTATGCCTATCTTGTTTTAGCTTTATTTCAGTGTGTATTAGGCTTTGTTTTGCCATAATATAACTCTGTTTCAAGTTGGTTTGATGGCCTCTTACATGCTTCATGTACTTGCCTTGTAATCCCCTTATTTGCCTTAACATGCATCTTGTGTTTAGAATACCATTCTTGCATGTTTTGCCTTAACTTAAAGAAGATTTTGTTCATGTTTTATCATGTTTAAAATCTAATTTTAGTTGTATTGGTCATCCATGACTTGACTTGTATAGTTTTGGTTCAATCTAGCTTGTAAGTTTCGTGTATTGAATCCACTAGCATGCGTTACTTGGTTCATTTCAGTGATTTGGCATCACTTGTTATGTTATTTCAGTCCATATAGCATGCTCAAACACGTGCACTTATCCCTCCTTTAATGTTTTAAAGAGTTGATGTCTTATGCCTCATGATTAGATCATTGTGCATGCTTCCATGCTTAGGCCTTTTGGATGCCATCTAAGTGGGTTTTTGGGCTTGTCTTACCATGCCATAACTCTGTTTTTCATTGCTTGAATCATGCCATGTTTGGTTTTAATAGGTGTAGTGTAACACCTCTTTCATGGCCTTACATGCCTCATGCTTTTGGCCCCTTGTTCTAGATTATTTTGGCCTTAGCCATTGCATGTTTTAGGCTCATTTTGACATGATTTAGAACTGTTTTGGGTTATACTTGCCGTATGCTCTTTGTTTTGTGTAGCTTTGGTTCAAGTCCCTTCACAAGCCTTAGGCTTTGAGCCTTATGCATGCTATGCTTGATTTGTTTATGTGATTTGGCATCACCCCTAGCATCATTTCAGAGCATGTAATGTTGTCATATTGGCATGCTTTTCACCTTTTTTAAGTGTGCTTAGGAGTTGCTCCACTATGCTTAAGTGTTAGGCCAATTGAAATGCATGTTTGTATGCGTTTTTGTCCTTATTTCCATAGCATTTTGGCCACTGATTTGGGCCTATTTGAGACCTGTCTATTTTGGTTTAAGTCCATCCTTTGCATGTTGTTCCATGCTTGCCTTGCATGTTGTTGCATGCTCGTTGCATATTTAGTATCTTGCATGTTGTTGCATGCTAGTATGTTGCATGCTTGTTGCATGTTTGTCCCTTTACATGTTGTCACATGTTTGCCTCACATGTTGTTGCATGTTTGTCATTGGCATTGTTGTTACATGCCTTGCATGTCTACTTGTTTAGGTTGTATGCCTATTGCACATTGCTTGCTTGCATGCTCATGTTGCATTAGCTTGTTTCCATGCCTACGTTGCATAACATTAAGCATGCATCCCTTGCCTCTTGATCAAGCATGATAGAGGTTGGGGCCCCTTATGTGTTATGTGCATTTCATTCCATATTGAATTGCACATTCGGCACCTTTGGCCATCATGCATTGAAATGCGTGATTGGTGGTCCGAGGGTCAAGAACCATACTCCATTGAGTTCATAGTATGATAGGGAGAGTGGTCGTGCACACATTGTCTTGTAAATGCCCTGTCATGCACTGTTTGTCCTCTATTGCAGTAAAAACAGCATTCTGCAAGAATAGATGGTCTGTCGGCCATCTTCAGTGCTGGCCGGCTAACTTAACCTAGCTGAGAGCTCCATTTTTGGTCGATGATCATGCTCCCATGGCCGGTGACTTCATTTCTTGGCCGGTGACCTCCCACAGTGCTCATGGAGTGTTTTAGAAGCATCCCAAGGATTTTCACAATTTTCAGAGATGCAAAACAGTGCAAACAGAGGCAACATGTGGCATGGTGACGAATTTCCAAGTGAAGCCGACCAAACATGCATGCATCCTTCTTCCCGAGACTGTTTTAATATTTTCATAGCTTAATTAATTTGTTTAATTAGTTAAGGGTTGCGTAATAATTAATTAGCTTGTTAGTTAGTTAATTAGTTAATTAGTTAATTTGTATTATTTTTTCGGTCCCTCCGTCGAGAGGGCACCATGCATCCCTTGCCTCTTGATCAAGCATGATAGAGGTTGGGGCCCCTTATGTGTTATGTGCATTTCATTCCATATTGAATTGCACATTCAGCACCTTTGGCCATCATGCATTGAAATGCGTGATTGGTGGTCCGAGGGTCGAGAACCATACTCCATTGAGTTCATAGTATGATAGGGAGGGTGGTCGTGCACACATTGTCTTGTAAATGCCCTGTCATGCACTGTTTGTCCTCTATTGCAGTAAAAACAGCATTCTGCAAGAATAGATGGTCGGTCGGCCATCTTCAGTGCTGGCCGGCTAACTTAACCTAGCTGAGAGCTCCATTTTTGGTCGATGATCATGCTCCCATGGCCGGTGACTTCATATCTTGGCCGGTGACCTCCCACAGTGCTCATGGAGTGTTTCAGAAGCATCCCAAGGATTTTCACAATTTTCAGAGATGCAAAACAGTGCAAACAGAGGCAACATGTGGCATGGCAACGGGTTTCCAAGCAAGGCGATCGAGCATGCATCATTCAATCATTCCGAGGTGGAGCTACGGCGGCCTCCCTTTTTTCTGTGTAATTAATTAAGGGTTTGTAATAATTAATTAGCTAGGATAGTTGATTAATCATTCGGATTTGTATTATTTATTTGGACCCTCCGTCGAGAGGGCGAATTTGTAATAAGTGTGCGTGCGTGTGTGAATGTCTTCCAACCCCACGTCTTTCTCCCTTTTACTTACCTGCTTTTGATGGTTAGTTTTAGGTCATGTTTCAATTAGCATACTTATGTTAGCATGTTTGCATACATTCATTCATATTGCACGCACCGGGCTCGGCGCATCATACTAATTGCGTAGTGTTTCAATTCCAAGTTGAATACATGTATCAAATTGTCGCATCTCATATGTCATTCTTAGGATAGCCGAGCCTATCTTAATTACATTTTGCATGTGTTGCATTAGTCATTGTTGACATGAACCAGGATCATGCATGATTACTAACTAGTTTCTTGTTTTGGTTCGGAGCACACTGTGAGTGTTTATGCTTTAGCATCTTGCATGTATGTGAGTGTTAACATGACAACATGCTTGCCATGAGGCTAATTGCTTATATGATATAACTGTCTGAATGCCTGTGGGTGAAGGTTGGATTGTTTGAATTGGGATAATTCATTGAAATCCGTGTTTTAGCCTACTTGCGAGTAGCAAACTTCAAACCATTTTCCAAATAAACGGATATGCGATACTTTGTTCCAAATTAGGCAATTTAGTCTATACTTGTTTTGCTGTGCGCATCACATAGTAAAGATTAACTAATTAACCGGAATAAGAACGCATGTGCTTTCAAAAATTCGATATCATGTTTAGTAGTGGCCGATTTTTGATCGGGCGAGCGGGGGTGCTCATAAATGACCTTCCCCAATCGTACCCAAGTTCCCGAGCCGAGACAACTTTGGTGATGACGGACACGTGGCCTTAGGCACGAGTCAGGGTTTCCTAAATTCCCCAAAAATAAAATATTTAGGTGGCGATTCTATATCTGGCAAAACAGTCCATGTTTGGCACTTCTTTCTAAAAAATCAATTTTTCAAAACGATTTGCCGAATTTGGACTCTTTGGTGATTTATCAATCTCACATCACACATTGTGGGATTAGATTAAAAACCGTGACAAATGAGTCCGAATGAGGCCCTCGAGGGCGCGTCTACAGAGATGAAATTTGATCAAATTATATTTATAATTATAAAATGTGTATATGTAGTTCGCGGGTCATAAATAGGTCATTTTCGGGTCATTTGTCGTGTTTGTGTTAATAGGTTACACGTTGAAGTAAATGGGTTAGACGTGCCAATTTCGGGTTTTGCGAGTTTAACTCGAACACGAACTGTTTATTACACGTTCACAGATCATGTCATATTTAGGTTCGTATTAGAAAATGCTCAATTCTAATTCGCTAATTTCGTATACAATTCGAGTCATGTTATCGTGTTGTGTCAGGAATTTTCATTCTTAATTTTAATTATTAAAATATTCTTTATCCATCGATTTTAATTAACGAAAATAGACAAATAGTTTAAACTGAAAATAAATCAAATGATTAAGATTTATATTGATAAAATTAAAAATTAAAAATTATTTTATTACAAGAATCACATGTTAAATTTTTTAATTTTATTTTATTATCTATTATTATTATTTGAACGGTAAAAATGTATTATAGGAAGAGTGATGGAGGAGCAGGCCACGACATCATGAGTCTGGAAAAACATCGCTATTATAAGTAGGGGTGGGCAGCGGATATACCGATCCGCCAAAACCGACCGAACCGATCCGCCGCATGTTGGACGGATGCATGATGACGAGCGGACGGTTATGGATTGATTTTTTTCCAATCCGCCAATTTGGCGGACGGATGGCGGATTTGAGGTTCTTTTGGCCGCAACCGAACCGCCAAACCGCGAGTACCCTTAGTAATTTATAAGATTTTGTGTTTTCAATTTGTTTAAATATTTTGTTTGTGTTTTCAATTGAAAAAGACTTCAAATATTCTGTTGAAAAAAAGTTTTCAACTTGAATATATTTTTTGATTGAAAAAATAAACGTATTATTTATCTATATTTTTTTGTTTTTAAATCTAACTCTAAAAGTAATAAATAGAAAATATGAAATATGCTGGTTGGTTTTAGTTTTCAAAACATATATAAATGTAACAATACAGAGACATACAATCTCAACTATTACTCTATTCATTGTTTTTGTGGTTTGAATTTTTTTTATATTTGAAGAACCACAGATTGTAATACTTTATGTGGAAGAGGCATGCTGTGATTGTAATATGTGGATGAGGCATGCAGTGATTGTGATATTCTAAAGTTTCAAACTTTCTTTCTTTGGATGAGGCATGCAGTAATTGTAATACTTTTTTAAGTCATTGATTGTAATATAGTTGACATGAACCAGGATCATGCATGATTACTAACTAGTTTCTTGTTTTGGTTCGGAGCACACTGTGAGTGTTTATGCTTTAGCATCTTGCATGTATGTGAGTGTTAACATGACAACATGCTTGCCATGAGGCTAATTGAAGAAAAAAAGGAAGAAGAAAAATTGCAAAAATGTTTTTTTCAGAGATGCAAAACAGTGCAAACAGAGGCAACATGTGCATGGCAACGGGTTTCCAAGCAAGGCGATCGAGCATGCATCATTCAATCATTCCGAGGTGGAGCTACGGCGGCCTCCCTTTTTCTGTGTAATTAATTAAGGGTTTGTAATAATTAATTAGCTAGGATAGTTGATTAATCATTCGGATTTGTATTATTTATTTGGACCCTCCGTCGAGAGGGCGAATTTGTAATAAGTGTGCGTGCGTGTGTGAATGTCTTCCAACCCCACGTCTTTCTCCTTTTACTTACCTGCTTTTGATGGTTAGTTTTAGGTCATGTTTCAATTAGCATACTTATGTTAGCATGTTTGCATACATTCATTCATATTGCACGCACCGGCTCGGCGCATCATACTAATTGCGTAGTGTTTCAATTCCAAGTTGAATACATGTATCAAATTGTCGCATCTCATATGTCATTCTTAGGATAGCCGAGCCTATCTTAATTACATTTTGCATTGTGTGCATTAGTCATTGTTGACATGAACCAGGATCATGCATGATTACTAACTAGTTTCTTGTTTTGGTTCGGAGCACACTGTGAGTGTTTATGCTTTAGCATCTTGCATGTATGTGAGTGTTAACATGAAACATGCTTGCCATGAGGCTAATTGCTTATATGATATAACTGTCTGAATGCCTGTGGGTGAAGGTTGGATTGTTTGAATTGGGATAATTCATTGAAATCCGTGTTTTAGCCTACTTGCGAGTAGCAAACTTCAAACCATTTTCCAAATAAAGCGATATGCGATACTTTGTTCCAAATTAGGCAATTTAGTCTATACTTGTTTTGCTGTGCGCATCACATAGTAAAGATTAACTAATTAACCGGAATAAGAACGCATGTGCTTTCAAAAATTCGATATCATGTTTAGTAGTGGCCGATTTTTGATCGGGCGAGCGGGGGTGCTCATAAATGACCTTCCCCAATCGTACCCAAGTTCCCGAGCCGAGACAACTTTGGTGATGACGGACACGTGGCCTTAGGCACGAGTCAGGGTTCCTAAATTCCCCAAAAATAAAATATTTAGGTGGCGATTCTATATCTGGCAAAACAGTCCATGTTTGGCACTTCTTTCTAAAAAATCAATTTTCAAAACGATTTGCCGAATTTGGACTCTTTGTGTTTTATCAATCTCACATCACACATTGTGGGATTAGATTAAAAACCGTGACAAATGAGTCCGAATGAGGCCCTCGAGGGCGCGTCTACAGAGATGAAATTTGATCAAATTATATTTATAATTATAAAATGTGTATATGTACTTCGCAGGTCATAAATAGGTCATTTTCGGGTCATTTGTCGTGTTTTGTGTTAATAGGTTACACGTTGAAGTAAATGGGTTAGACGTGCCAATTTTCGGGTTTTGCGAGTTTAACTCGAACACGAACTGTTTATTACACGTTCACAGATCATGTCATATTTAGGTTCGTATTAGAAAATGCTCAATTCTAATTCGCTAATTTCGTATACAATTCGAGTCATGTTATCGTGTTGTGTCAGGAATTTTCATTCTTAATTTTAATTATTAAAATATTCTTTATCCATCGATTTTAATTAACGAAAATAGACAAATAGTTTTAAACTGAAAATAAATCAAATGATTAAGATTTATATTGATAAAATTAAAAATTAAAAATTATTTTATTACAAGAATCACATGTTAAATTTTTTAATTTTATTTTATTATCTATTATTATTATTTGAACGGTAAAAATGTATTATAGGAAGAGTGATGGAGGAGCAGGCCACGACATCATGAGTCTGGAAAAACATCGCTATTATAAGTAGGGGTGGGCAGCGGATATACCGATCCGCCAAAACCGACCGAACCGAACCGATCCGCCGCATGTTGGACGGATGCATGATGACGAGCAGACGGTTGCGGATTGATTTTTTCCAATCCGCCAATTTGGCGGACGGATGGCGGATTTGAGGTTCTTTTGGCCGCAACCGAACCGCCAAACCGCGAGTACCCTTAGTAATTTTATAGATTTTGTGTTTTCAATTTGTTTAAATATTTTGTTTGTGTTTTCAATTGAAAAGACTTCAAATATTCTGTTGAAAAAAGTTTTCAACTTGAATATATTTTTTGATTGAAAAAATAAACGTATTATTTATCTATATTTTTTTGTTTTTAAATCTAACTCTAAAAGTAATAAATAGAAAATATGAAATATGCTGGTTGGTTTTAGTTTTCAAAACATATATAAATGTAACAATACAGAGACATACAATCTCAACTATTACTCTGTTCATGGTTTTTGTGGTTTGAATTTTTTTTATATTTGAAGAACCACAGATTGTAATACTTTATGTGGAAGAGGCATGCTGTGATTGTAATATGTGGATGAGGCATGCAGTGATTGTGATATTCTAAAGTTTCAAACTTTCTTTCTTTGGATGAGACATGCAGTAATTGTAATACTTTTTTAAGTCATTGACTGTAATACTTTTTTTTTTTTTTTTTTTTTTGAGGAAGTGCACAAGTTGAACTATGTTGAAAATTTTATAAAATTTCAAACCGCTAAACCAATTCGCATCCATCTGCCAAACCGTCAATCCGCATCCGCGGATTGGCGGA
>NW_021025780.1:162837-177201 GCF_004153795.1 Camellia sinensis | reverse complement strand
GGACGGATGCGGATTGATTTTCTCCAATCCGCCAATCTGGCGGACGGATGGCGGATTGGAGGTTTCGTGGCCGCAACCGACCCGCGCCCACCCCTAATTATAAGAGAAATCATACGGTGTGCATCGTTTTAAAGCGCACATGGTACTATAAAAATGTATAATTTTATTATAAAATTTTATAATATTAATTATAAATATATATTTTTATTATAAATTGATGTAATAAAATATTTAAAATTTTGTAATTAATGTTGCAAAAATTTGTAATTTTAGTTCGCCCTTGGCCCATGTCACGGTCAATATATTACGCCTATAAAATAAAATCGATGTGATGTAGTAGAACAAATTAAATTTTAGAACAAATTAAATTAGTTCCCAAATATATATATATATATATATAAATTATTTATGTTTCTATTTTTTTATATATCTTTTGGTAAAAATTAAAAAATTATCAAATAGAGCTAATCCTCAAATACTATAAAATTATTCTGTTATGTTCGCTCAAATAAAATACAAAATAAAATTTTAAAAAAATTATTTTTGTCATTAAATGAAAAAAAAAAATAATATGATATTTACTCTAGTGTAAAGTAATGTATCACCATGAGGAAATCCTACACCTTGTTACATGTTTTTGTAGGGTATGTTACATATTTTTGTAATAAATATTATAAATTTTTGTAGCAAGAGTTATGATGTTACGTATTTTTATAATAAATATTATATATTTTTATAGTAGGAGTTACACTATTTGTGCTTGAGAAATAAAATTATGCAATTTTGCAACAATATTCCGTATTTTGTGGTATTATTACATATTTTGTAGTTAGAAAATATTGTAAAAAAATGTGTAATATTACTATAAAAATGCATAACACTATCACAAAATACGCAACTTTATTTCTCAACCACAAATTGTCGTAACTCCTGTTACAAAAATATGTAACATTTACTACAAAAACATATAAAAAGGTGCATATGATACACATTCCTCCAAAGATGTATACCATAGGATTTTCCATCATGATGATACATGATTTACATTTACAGTAGAGTAAATATCACTCATCTTTCATCTTTCTTGATATTTAAAAAAAATACAATTAATCTCACAAATTCAATATAACTATACTAAAATATCTCTTTTTAGTAAGGTGAAAACAATCAAAACTAATAAAGATAATTGATAGACATTTAAATAAATAAAAGTAAATATGCATTTTAGTTGAAAATAGATGACAAACATCTGTTTATCTATAGCTAATGAATTACTAATAAAAAAATATTATGTAAATTAAAATTTCAAAAGAAATTAGTATAATTATACAAAAATATGAAATTGAGTGTATTTTTAAAAAAAAAAAATCATGAAAAGTAAGGGTAACTTACCTATAAACTATTATTGTTCTAGTCGACGGAATCATTTACATTTACACGTAGTGTCAAATATTTCAAGCAATCATTATTTTTACTCTATTTTGCGGTAAATATACTCTTTTTTCTTTATTCTTAGTATACATAGTTACTATTTCTTTTAAGGAAAATGTTTAGTAACTCAAACTTTTGTAATTCAAATGTCTTAAATTTGTCAAAACGACATCGTTTTATATTCAAAATCTGTCAAAACGACATCGTTTTAAGTGATTTGAACCATTTGAGCCACAAAATTTTGAGCTACCTAATATTGTTGTTCTTTTAAATACACTCTCTTTTATATATAGTAAGGACCAAGAAAAAAGTATAATTTGAGTAAAATATAATAAGAATAGCGACTCTCATATTTTATAGGCTGAAAATGCTTTTGAAGTTTAATTTTTGATATGTTTTTTACACAAAGAATTGCACTCCTCGTAAGTTTGTAATTTTTTTTTATTATATACAATGATTTATAATTTTTTCAAAAAATTAAGCCCTCTCTATCTCTCCCTCATACGTGACGAAAAATTATTACCAATATTTCACAATATGAATAAAAAAATAATTTTTTTCACAATGTTATTGTTATAAACACATTTCTCACACCTCTCTATATATGTATATATTTCCCTCCCCCTTTAGTTGTCTTTCTTTTCCTCTGTGTCATTGAGGACACAAAAAGTGCCCGGACCTAAACGCAACTCGCTCTTCTCTCTCTCTCTCTCTCTCTCTCACTCATGGGAGGCAAAACAACAGCAACCAGTTGAAAGTCTGAAGTTAGGAAATGGAGATCCTCCTCAAATTCACACTTGTCATGTCACTTTTATCACTTGTGCAATCCTCATGCAACACTACTACAGACCGACAACTGATCTCCAAAGCCTTTAGCTCTGTCTCTGGCTTCAACTCCTCCTGGTTCAAACCCTCTCATCTAACCTGCCCAAACCATCCAATCACAGAACTAAACCTCTCATCAAGAAATCTGAGTGGTACTCTTTCATGGAAGTTCCTCAGAAACATGTCTCACTTGCAAAAAATTGATCTCTCCAACAACTCTCTCAAAGGCTCTGTCCCAGGTTGGTTCTGGTCCATCCAAAATCTGGTTTTGGTCAATCTCTCCAACAACCGGTTTGGTGGGACCATTTTGTTCGAAGCTAGTTCAGATATGGGTCCATTTTCATCCATTCAGGTCCTCAATTTGTCCACCAACAGGTTCACCAACTTGGCTCCTCTCTCTGTTTTCCCAAACCTCACTGTTCTTGACCTCTCACATAATGATCTCAGACTCTTGCCTTCGGGGCTCAAAAACTTGACCCATCTTCAACATCTTGATCTCTCCAGCTGCAACATTTCAGGCAATTCAAAACCCATTTCGAGTCTGAAATCATTGAAGTACTTGGATGTGTCAAACAACAAAATGGTTGGTTCTTTTCCTTCTGATTTTCCTCCTCTGGTTGGTCTCAAGTTCTTGAACCTCTCATTCAATAACTTCACTGGCCAAACAAGTCCAGAAAATATCAAAAAATTTGGAAACTCTGCATTCACACATTCAGGCATTTCAAAGACCTCCCAAACCTTCCATGTCAAGCCTCACTCAAAAAACCCACCTCTCAAACCACCCCAAAAACAAAAACCCATTTACAAACAAGCCAAAAATGAAAAACCCACATCAAAAACCAAACCTCTAGTGTTAGCTTTATCAATTGCATCATCAACAAGTGTTGTTTTGGCCATGATTGTGTTCATTTGTTGCATGTACAAGAAGAGAAAAAGAGCCAGAAAAATGAACAAATGGTCAATATCTCAACCAATTCATCAATTATCATTCAAGATAGAGAAATCAGGGCCGTTCGCTTTCGAGACAGAGTCAGGGACATCATGGGTAGCAGACATTAAAGAAGCATCATCTGCACCGGTGGTGATGTTTGAGAAGCCATTGATGAACCTGACTTTCAAGGACTTGATTGCTGCCACGTCACACTTCGGAAAAGAGTCATTGATAGCAGAGGGAAGGTGTGGGCCAGTGTACAGGGCAATTTTGCCGGGTGACTTACACGTGGCGATCAAGGTGGTGGAGCAAGCGAGAGGCCTTGATGATGATGAAGCTGTGAAGATGTTTGAAGAGCTGGCGAGGCTGAAACACACAAACCTGTTGCCCATTACTGGCTACTGCATTGCAGGTATTCTTGTGTTGTTCCGTATGTATTTAATACTTAGAACATATGTTTGTTTTTAAATTTTTTTGGGCAGTGGGTTTGAGACCTAACACATTAAATGGGATTCACGTGATAATGGGCATTATACTTACTTCATTGCTGCTTGCTGCTGTGAGATGAGATCAGATGAGAGGTGTCCGTCGTACACCGTAGCTCTGCTTCTGTTTGCCAGGCAAATCTTACACAAGCTATCATTACAAATTCCTATTTAAAAACGATACACTTATTTTTTAGATTTTGTGATATAGAGGCTTGGTTTGGGAAGTGGATTGGTTTTTTGAATTTTTGGTTTTTTTTGGTTATTTTAGCTTAGGACTAAAAAGTCTGGTTTGGAAAAGGTTTTTGGCTTTTTATAAATTTTTGTGAGAGAAACAATGTAATGATTATGGGTTAAATGTGATGTTTTGTCTTATTCGGTTAAAAATCCTTTTTCTTTTTTTTTTCTTTTTTTTTTTTTTAAATGGGATTCACGTGATAATGGGCATTATACTTACTTCATTGCTGCTTGCTGCTGTGAGATGAGATCAGATGAGAGGTGTCCGTCGTACACCGTAGCTCTGCTTCTGTTTGCCAGGCAAATCTTACACTAGCTATCATTACAAATTCCTATTTAAAAATGATACACTTATTTTTTAGATTTTGTGATATATAGGCTTGGTTTGGGAAGTTGATTGGTTTTTTGAATTTTTGATTTTTTTGGTTATTTTAACTTAGGACTAAAAAGCCTGGTTTGGAAATGATTTTTGGCTTTTTTTGTTTTTTTGTAACAAAAATAATGTAACGATTATGGGTTAAATGTCATGTTTTGTCTTATTGGGTTAAAAATCCTATTTTATTTTTTTTGTGACTATTTTAACCCCAAACCCACTTCCCAAACAATGGCATAAAAGAGATTATTAGATCATAATTAGAAAAATATGATAAAGATAGTTGCCCTTAGATATTGTAGTAATAAATTATCACATCATTGAATTTGATAATTTAGTCGAACTTTTAGATTAGAGTAACATTACTCTTTAGTTAAAAGAGTTGGGCATTCAGATTTTGGAGAAATTAATCAAATTCCCTGTAAACAAGTTTAGGTAATAGGTATTAATTTAAGGATAAATTATTAAGTAAATTTACTTAAAATACGATTATTCCTTATAGTTTTGGAAATCAGATCCTTATAGTTTTGGAAATCAGATCTTGGCCTTTTAAATTTCTAATTTTATAACAAATATATCATTTTATTAATAAATCATTAAGTTAATTAATAATTTTTAATGATGTCAAAAATTTATTTCGATCAATAATTCATGTAATGTTATCATTGTATACGTGAGTAATTATGAATTTTATTTTTTCAATTAATTCTGTTAAATTAAAATTTGTGACAACAAAATATTTGTAATTTTTTAAATCACATGAGATAATTAAACAAATTTTAAAAGATGTATTTGTAATTTATCCTTAATTTAAATAGGATTCATCACTTTTGTATTGAAGTTTTAGAAGGCAATGTGCTATTTGTCGATGAGTAAATGATTGGAGAAGCACTTGCATAATTTCTTTAGGCTCTGGGGTCGGTTGGCTCATCTTCGAGCTCACTTCGGAGACCCAAATTGTTTGTGTTGAGTTTATTAGAAAGTTTATTGGGCAGATCATTCCTTATTTTTAAAGATAACTGTCATCTGATTATGTGTTTATTAATAATTAATTATTTTGATTTTTGCATAAATGTTATGCCCAACAACTGTTTTGATTGGGAATGAATAAATCACAAACAAATCAGAAGTGGAGATGCTGCTGTACAGTGAAATGGCCCATTTCGGAGTCCATTTTAATAATCCAAACCATTTACATTTTAGAATACATCAAGTAAAACATGTTTGTAAAAAATTAAATTAATCGGATATCGTTTACCTATTCATCCACGTATGTACAAAAATAAATAATAATTGTGATTTAAAGTATTAAAATGAATACTAATGTGAGTGGATGAATAGGAAAACGCTATCCGATTAATTTGATTTTTTGCAGACAAGTTCTATTTGATGTATTCTAAAATGTGAAGAGTTTAAATTATTAAAATGAGCTTATTTCACCTCATAGCAGCCGCTGCTGCGCTGCTCGCGCAGCAACATCCCCACTTCCAAAAAAAGTCATATTATTTCTATATGAAAATTTTGAACAAAAACTTTATCCGTATATTATTACTCACAATGTATTAGATATCCTAGGACTATTAACATGGGATGAGCAAAATGTTATTATGTTCAAACAATTTTTTGGGGGTCAAATTTCAATAAACTTTTGCCATTGGAGAAAATTATAAAACAAATTTTTAAAGGATAAAAAAAACACACGTAGAGGGACATAGTATAATTTACTCTCGTTGTAATGTGATTGTATGTTGAGTTGAGCCTAGGTGTAATTGAAGTTGTGTTTACTCAATGTACATTGTGCAGGTAGTGAGAAGCTAGTATTATACCAGTTTATGGCCAACGGTGACTTGCACCGATGGCTTCACGAGCTCCCAACTGGTGCGCCCAACGTGGAGGACTGGAGCACCGACACGTGGGAGCATCACAACGACGGAGATAACGGACCCCACATCTCATCACCCGAAAAGATGGAATGGCCCACGCGCCACCGCATCGCGGTGGGCATAGCACGTGGGCTTGCCTACCTCCACCACGCGGGGTCCAAGCCAGTGGTGCATGGCCACTTGGTCCCCTCCAACATCCTACTTGCCGACGACTTGGAGCCCCGGATTTCCGATTTTGGACTGAGTCAGGACCGAGTTGGAGGGTCCACGGAGGATGACGTGTACAGCTTTGGTGTATTGTTGGTCGAGTTGTTGACGGGTAGGGTCGGGTCGGACAAGACGATTGGGTGGGCTAGGAGGTTGGTGAAGGAGGGATTCGGAGCAAGTGCGTTAGACTCGAGGCTGAGACTCGGCAGTGACTCGGTAAGTGAGATGGTGGAATGCCTTCGAGTTGGTTACTTGTGTACTGCGGAGACACTTGGGAAAAGACCCACAATGCAGCAGGTGGTTGGGCTGCTCAAAGACGTACATCCGATCACAGCTGAGTTGAACTGAGTCGACTCATCGAGTTAACGTTCCATTTTGTAATTATTTGACTCACAGTGCGATAACGCCTTTTCAAGTTCCATTAATTGACTTCAGAGTGAAAGCATTATTGAGAATGTGTATTAATGAGATACAAAAAAGAGTGAAAACATTATTCAAAGTTGTAGATGGAAACATGTCCTCACCGTCTGTGATATTGCTTCAGTTTGGTGCATTTTATACAATTGTTGTACAGCAATTAATTCTTATATTTTGATTCTTATATTATTTTAATTTTTGTAACTTTAATTAGTTTAATTTTGATTTTAAATTTATGATTTTTTAATAATTTTATTTAAATGATTATAACTGTTAATATTTTATTATAAAAAATGCACAAATATGTTATGTTTTTAAGAGTAAAATTATAAATTTACTCAATTTCATGTGTTAATTTCAACTACATCAATGATCATTTTTCATTAAAATCATTAATAGCGTTATTAATTAGACTAAATTGCTATAAAATTTAAATTAAATGTTAAAATTGAGTCAAGTAAAAGTTCAAAGATTTTTCATTAAAATCACTAATAGCGTTATCAATTAGATTAAATTGCTATAAAATTTAAATTAAATGTCAAAATTGAGTCAAGTAAAAATTAATAGATCAAAATGACACAAAAAGGACAACTAGTGGAATTTATCCTTATTAATATATATTTTTTAGTTCAAAAATTTTGTATTAAAATATAGTATCATTTTTATGTAAATTATTTGAAAATAGATCTAATTAGTGGGAGACAAGGGAGGGGTGCTTGCGTCTAGTTTTTATTTTTTATTATTAACTGATTGATTATTGATTAGAAAATAAATACGATAGAAAGTTGATTTAGATATTTTAGTAAAGTGTTATATCATTAAGCTTAGAAAATGGATCTATTTTTTTGATCTGAATTGCAATACTCATATTTTAAATATTGTAACATATTTAAAATATGAGTATACTATTTCAAAAATGAGAAAACTATCTTAGGTGCTCATACCTCTTATGTGAATACGTTTGGCAATTGTTACTCCCCTTATTTTAGCGGCTTCAATTATTGCATGGGTTTAATCTTTTATTTTAAGAACTTTACGTGTTATTTTTCACATGTATATCTATTTATGATAATATACTAGATATGTGATCTACTTAATATTGTATTTTATTAGTACATTATTTGATATTATTGATCTATTTAGACCATGAGATATTTTTTTGAAATTTTTTTGGTATTATAATTATTTTTCCTCATTTGGAATAGTTATTTCTACCAATTACTTTGGTTTAGTAAAACTTTTAAATTAATTTTTAAGTTTTTTTTTATATTTTTATTAAAAATTTAACTCTTTTCAAAATTGAAAAAAAAAACTTTTTAGAGTCTTTTAGATAGAAAGATATTGAAAAGAAAGATTAAACCTTCATTGAATCAACAACGCTAAACATTAAAAAAACTATACTTATTTATCTTTTTATTTTTGTATAATATATATATATATATATATATAAGAAACAAATTAAAAAGAAAGATAACAACGAAGAAAAAAAAAACACACAAAATTGTGGCGAGTTTGAGGCGGACAGATAGGGGCAGAGAGAATCCCACTTATTGTTTGTCTCTTCTAATGGGGTGACTATCATCATCAGCCTTTTTCTATTTTTCTCCGAATCTTTCCTTTACATTTTTTGTTTGCTTCTTCTTTATCTTTTTGTTTATTTGTTTACTTTATTCCTTTGATTTTTATCTTTTTAATATTTTATACATTTTTTTATTAAAAAAAAAAAAAGGGGGGGGGGAGATTAGGGTATGCCCTCTTTCTATATGTGGAGTAAAGTAGCTGGGTCAATGTGGCATCAATGGGTCCATTTTCTTGGAGGGACCATATTTTCAAGATGTTCTCTTTAGTTGTTGCAACCAAAGCCACATGCTATAATATGAAAGAATAAAAAATTAATAGTTTATTTGTATAATTTTTTAAGAATAAATTTGTTATTATTTTTGGCTTTTGAAGGGTATTATTGTAATTACGAGCATGCCAACTAATAATCAGATGATTGCGTTTTAGTTCTCTCAGCCTCAATGAAGAGGACTTTTACTGGTGACTTGATTTAGGAGAATTAAGCAAAATAACAATTAAATGAAGAACAGTTGAAGTATTTCATTAACATGAAAAAACTTACAATGATTCAAACTCAGCCTCGTAGAGGTTTACAGCCACAATCTACTTGAAACTACTCCTATGAACGAAGTGCAGTGCAGGAATTTAAAGTACAGAAAATGTAAGACTGGAAATGTAAAACTGAAATAAGTATAATAAGACTGGTTTTTTTTATTTGAGTTTGGGGGCTTTTTCTGGAGCATTCTCAGTTATTTATACTGCTCAAGGATGACTATCGAGCTGCATTTCTAACAGTTGAACTGCTCCTCCATGATCGCTGATCATGTTGCCTTAAGATTAGCTCCATTACGCCATTACTTACAGTTAGGCTTCCCTCTTCAATTTGAATTTGAAATGTGAGTAACTGTTGAAGCCACATCACCTTGCATCTCTTTGTTAATCCACTACTACTCAGATCTCGTAATAACCAATACTAATTGCCACGTGTACGATCAGGATCGAAGACTAGAATAGTCTTCCCATATTATCCTTATTTTGCCACTCGTCGAATTGTAATTGGCTTGTACAAAATATGTAGCCAACATTACCCCCCGCACTAATATACCCAATACTTGGTGATATTAGTGGTTCAAGGTCTCTTTTCCACATCTTAGAACGTGCATGGGTTTTGCATTCTCCCAGAAATGCAACTGTCATTCATCATCAGCATTAAACTCTCATTCAATCTTTTGAACACCCCCACCGCCTTAGTATTCGGACAGACTGATACATTTTTATGGCCGAATCAGTTTTTCCCTCCATTGATCGAGCACACGAAGAGTCATATGATGATGATGTTCTTCCTCGAAAGAACCTCCATGCATTAATTAGCTACCTTTACCCACCTTTCTATATTCAGGTCATGGATGCCTTTGCAAATTATCAACCCTTGGACTTCGAACACATTGCCTTTAATCCTTTGATTCAGAAACTCACAAATATGGACATGGGAAGTTCTTCTTCTGACTTACCCTTGGACTACGAACAAACTGCTCTCAATCCTTTGATTTAGAAAGTTGCAAATATGGACATGGGAAGTTCTTCTTCACAACCCTCTGCATGGGATAGGGCTGCAACTTCTTCCTCTTCTGGGGCTTCTGACTGGACAAGCTGGTCAAAACCTGAGGCCTGTGATTTGAGGGAACGAATCAACCATCACTTTGTTGAGTTTACTGACCCTTTAGAGTTCCCTTCTTATGCACGAAACTCAGTGGTCTATCCTTACGTGCCCATTGACCATCGACGCAGTTTGGAGGAGAATCTGCTTGTGGCATGGTATACATCTTCCATGCCTACAAAGATAGTGCACGCCGCCCAACGCCTAGAAGAGGCACAAAGGTACAATCCATCATTCTTAGCCCAGAAAGCGAAGATTTGTTCTTCTGACTGGCTTGATTATATTAATGCCATTGTTCCTTCTGTCCTTGCTCCACCTCCTAAAATAGAAGCATCCACACTTTCTCCTCTGCCAAATCCTTGCTGGACAGAGAGACTGAGGCTTGTCCTCTCCGCAGATAAGATCTTTCCACCTTACAAGCCTCCACCTTCTCCTACTCCAGCTGAGTGGAAGCAAGCTCAACTTTTGCTCGCGGCTTTCTCTCACTTGCCCTTCAATGTTATTGAGGACGAAGTCCTGTAGACACCCCATTTTTGACCGACCTTAAGACTCAGACGTCACCGATTGAGCTCTTAGTGATGTTGCATATCGTGCTCGTTCAGAGGTTTCAGAGTCTCGGCAGCGAGCCTTGCCTCCGGACTTCCGGACTCTTTCATGCTTTGCCTCGGTTTGCGAACCAGGCTCTGTCTTCTCTGTTTTCTCTTCCCGAAGGGAGGGAGAGGTCTCGTAGATCATCTCTCAATGGCCGTAGGCTACATTTCGTGGTCGTAGGCCATTTTGCCCGTTTGGAGTCCGGTTTTCAGTTTTTCGGAGCCGTTAGCCGTATGCCTCGGTTCGAGACCGCTTAACCACCTCCGTTTGCTCCGGTTTTTGGCCTGCATCCTATTTGCTCCCTTTTGAGGGACACTGAGGCTCGAGAGACCAACTTCGTGGTCGAACACCACCTCCAGTGCCTAACAGTCAGTTTTCGGGGCCTCGGGCTGCGCGTTTCGGCCCCCGAACCTTCATTTTGCATCGGTTTGGGTTCATTTTTGGTAGGGACCTCTGTTTCATTGTTAAGAAGGTCGCAGAAGGGTGGGAGGCCAGTAATTGTTCTGACAACCAGTTTTATTCCTCCATCGCACTCCGTTGCCCGTTTTTCTCACTTGAAAGCCAATGTTGACCACCCTAAGGCCACTTTTTCTTGCCCCAAACCACATATTTGTGTTGTACACACCTGGGAGGCCACCAATATCACATGGCCGGCCAGTAATTCTGTGTGACCCTTTTGAACGCCTCCTAAAAGTGACATTTTCTCTCTCCTGGTTCACTTTCTCCAGTTTTTGACCATATGGTTGTGTTGTGCACACATAGGAGGCCACCAATCTGGGGTGGCCGGCCACTAATCATGATTGACCCTTTGACCCTTGGCCGGCCGGCCATGGGGAGAGCCGGCCAGCCACCTAAGCCCTAGGAAACCGGCCGGCCATGATCCTCTCTCCAGGTACTTTACAGAAATGTATTTTGTTTCCCCCCAGATTGTGTATCCGCGGGGGCTGCACTTTTGGGGGGAAACTTGAATTCATTTCCCCCTTTTCTTTCCCCCCTCTTTTCCCCCTCTTTTGCCTATATATCAGGCCCTCCAGTTCCCATTTTAAGGGTTACAAATTTTGCTCAAAGCCTCCTATATTGCATCTCTCTTCCTCTCTACTCCAAGCACCAAAATCCTAAGTCCTACACCATTTTACACTACACCACCTAGCACCACACCACCACCATCCATTCCAGCCACTTGGAGCTGTTTTCCAGAGCTAAGGAGCCACCAAACTTGGTCCAAGAGTTGTCAAAAACTTGGTCTTCAAGGGTAAGTCTCCTCCTCCCTCTTTCTTGCCTTATTTTGCTCAATATATTAGCCATAATTGCTTGCATATTTGGGCTCCGACCCTAACTGAAAATAGCATTTTTTTTAGCTCCTTTTCATGTTTGTTTCAGGGCCTCTCCCTGTTTGAGGCTTCCTTTTTACACTTGCTTTTTTACCTCTCTTGTATGCCTCTTTCTTGCATAGTATTTTAGGCCTATTTTTAAACTGTTTTGAGCTTGGCTATAAACTATAAAGTGGTTTATTTTGAGCCCTTCTTCAACATTGTTGAAGGGCTCTTCACTGTTTGAGGCTTCCTTTTGTCACTTGCCTCTTTATCCTTCTTTTGGCCTTATTTTTGCATGTTTTGTTAGCCCCTTGTGCTTATATTTTTGGGCTCTGGTCCGAACTGTAAATAGCCTTATTTTGACCCCCTATTCATGTTTGATCAAGGGTCTTTTTCTGTTTGAAGCTCCCTTTTTTCTCTATGTGTTTAAACCTCTTTTTAGGCCTTATTTTGCATAGTATTTTAGGCTTGCATGTGCACTGTTTTGGGTTTGGTCACTAACTGTAAAATACCATGTTTTGGGCCCCTCTTCAACTTTGTTTAAGGACCCTCTTCTTTTTGAGGCCAGCAACCATCACTTGCTTCTTTGTCTCCCTTTTGGCCCATTTCTTGCACAATAGTTTAGCCATACTTGTGTTTGTTTTCGTGGCTTGTTGTAAACTGTAAAGTGCTTCATTTTGAGCCCCTATTCAACTTTGTTGAGGGGCTCTTGGCCATTTAGGGCCATAAGATGCTACTTGCTTCATTATCTCTCTTACGGGACCATTTTTGCATGCTAACTTAGCCCTATTTGTGTTCACTTTTTGGCCTTGCTTAAAACTGGAAATATGCATGTTTTGGGACTGCCTTAATTCTATCCCTACACTTCATTTTCAAATAATGCATGCTTTGTATAGCTATAGGCCATTGTGTGTGCCTAGTTTTGCGTTTCAGGTCTCATTTCATGCATCGGGTACCATATTGCCATGTTTCGGGGCTGTTTTGCATCATATTTCGGTACTGAAATTTGCATGCTTGTATGCCATATTCCATGCCCTGCCATGTTTTGTTAGAGTGGCATTTGGGCCTTAGGTTCAGTTCTCGGTTTGCGTGCAGGTGTGCACGCATCTCAAGTGTCTCATTTTCATCTAATGGCTACTAATGTGAGTGTGGCTGAGGTCCACTCATGTTGGTGTAAGTCCATTGTGCATTGAGTATGTCATTTCATTTTATAGCATTGCGTATGCTAGGTTGTATGTTAGAGCATTGCGTATGCCTTGTTACATCGTGCATTGTGTATGCCATCTCATAGCATTGTGCATGCTAGGTTGTATATTAGTTGCATTCATGCATGTCATGCATATTGCATTGTGCTTGGGATAGGAGTTAGCCCGAGCACGGGAAACGAGGGACGTTTCGTACTTCGAGTGACGGAACGTGTCTCAATTCCCAGTCACTGACACTCCGGATTATCCATGATAGAGTTTAGGTTTTGTTATGTTTATATGTGCATTCATTTCATATTGAGTCGTGCAATTCGACTCCTCGGCCATCATTCATCGATATGCGTGATTGGTGGCACGAGGATCGTGGACGACACTCCCTGAAGAGTAGTCATGCATACATATGTGAAAATACTTTGCCATGCCCCTTTGTTGCTCTCTGTTGCAGCAAATCAGAAGTCGACAGCCTTCCGGAGCTTGGTACGCATTTCAAGAACAATTACAAACAGAGGCAAATCGGGGCATCCCAAGGGATTTTCCGACAAAGGCAACCCAAGCATGCATCATTCATCATCCGGAGCAGATTTGAGGCAGTCCCTGGCTTGCATGCCAATTTATTGCTTTCCTAATTTAATTTGTTAATTAATTAGGGTTTTGTAATTATTTGGACTGTAATTATTTGGGACTGTATATTCATTCGGATCCTCTGTGCGAGGGCACAACTCTTTGGCCTCGGGGTGAAAACTTGGTTGTTTGTGAGCTACTTCTGGATGCACCGGTGAATTTATGATGGTTAGATTAGGGCATGTTTCAATTAGCATACAGTATGACAGCATGTTTGCATCATTCATCTGTTTTGCATGCACCGGGCTCGGCGCATCATACTAACTGCATCGTATTTTCAATTCCAAGTTGAATACATGCCAGCTGTAGCATTTCATATGCCATGTTTAGAATAGCCGAGCCTGCTATAGTTACATTTTTTCATGTGTTGCATTAGGCATTTTTGTATAGTTAGGATCATGCATGGATTTCTAACCTAGCTTCTGTTTTGGCTTCGAGTACTCGGTAAGTTTTATGCTTTAGCATCCTTGCATGCGTGTGAGTGACTGCCATGTATAGCATGCTTACCATGAGGCTATGTGCTTATATGATATAACTGCCTGAATGCCTGTGGGTGAAGGTTGGGTTATTTGAATTGGAACAATTCATCAAATGTGTGTTTTAAGCCCACTAGATAGTGGCAAAAACA
>NW_021025780.1:131233-144418 GCF_004153795.1 Camellia sinensis | reverse complement strand
CTAGGTATCATGGTTAGTAGAGGCCGATCTTTGATCGGGCGAGCGGGGGTGCTCACGAAGTGACCTTCCCCAATCGTACCCAAGTTCCCGAGCCGAGGCAACTTTGGTAATGACGGACACCTGGCCTTAGGCAAACGAGTCAGGGTTTCCTAAATTTTCCCAAAATAAAATATTTAGGTGGCGACTCTGCATCTAGCAAAGTAGTCCATGTTTGGCACTTCTTTCAAAAATCTGTTTTCTCAAAACGATTTGCCGGATTTGGACTCTTTGGTTCAGACTTAGAACCGTGACAATTTGAGAGTCCTAAACTGTAGTGAGCCCAATATCGAACGGAACGGGGGACTCGTTCCTCCCGGGGCGTTTGGGGACGTCTACAAGTCCCTTTCAAGAACCTTCGATGGGCTTGTGATATTCTGACTCGGGGTCATGTCCTCAATCCCCTCGCCCAAGCAGAGCTTCACATGTTTTTGGACCAACTTCCATTGCTTCTCCACTGGCATCGGACCTCTATGGCTACCATATAATCTTTAGACCAACTCTCATCCCTTCGAGTTCATGCCCAGTACGAAGCAGAGAACTTCATTGAAGAATTTAATGATTTCAAGAATAAAGATTCTGCGTACTGGGATGACTTGGATATAGACGAATTGGAACAAGGATTGAGAAAAATAGCATTCGAAAAAAAGGCTGAAGGGCTCTTTTACAAAGTGAGAGCACATCAACTCATGCAGCCAATGTTAGAAGAAATAGAGGATAGAATAAAGAAAGAACAGAAATTCATTGATCATAGTTGGATGTTTCATGATCTTGTTATTTATTCCATTCCCTATTTTTATGAGCTTGAGTTTGTATCCAAATAGGGTCATTCGGTGTAATTGCTCTTGTTTTAATACCACCAAGACTTTTTTTTCTTTATTTGGCATTGTTTGATCTCGTCTCCATTTGTCTTTAAAAGCAAATTCAGGGCTTCGAAATGAACAACTTTATCCTTTGAATCTGGACTCAATTGTTTAAACTGAAACACTAAAAACCAACATGAACTTTTCCAATTTGTGGAATAATGGTTTTCAATTTTTGCTAATTTTCATTTAGAATCTGTGCTTCGAATTCAACAGTCCTACCCCTTAAAGTATATTTCGATCATAACCAACATATGGTCATGGTCAGTATGATCAATCAGTTTTAAATTGACCATTTTTCCCTAGAATAACAGTCCATACTTTCAAAAATATGAAAGCTCCTTTTCAGGGCTGCACTGTTTTAGTCTAGAAAGAGAATCTTTCTTAAATACAAACCAATTATTGATTTTGATGTTTCGAACAGCTATTCTCATCCTTAAGGGATCTCAAGTTTTGTTTCGAAGGATATTACTTTCCTTGAGAAACCTAAAACAGGTCGTTAATTTCTTCAAAGTAAACTAATAATTGAGCATTCTTTCATCCATAAGTATGAAATGTACTTCGAAGCTATTTTTTTAGTTTCGAAGCCGTTTATTATTTGACTTTTGGCGCCAAAATTTTGTTTCGAAGCCAAATAAGATATTTTGAAGCTGGCTTCAACATTTGGGTTGTGTTTTTCCCTCCAAAAGTATCAATAATGGAGGAAGCTCTTCGTGCTTGTACTTTTAGTACTTAACAAATTACGCAACATATCTTCCGAATACAAAGGTTTTTTTCTTTTAAAACCCTTTTTATTTCGTGCTCTGAAATCATTCACTCGTTCAACACACAAACCCTTTACCTCTACTGATCTTCCACTTCTCTTTACTTCTTTTCTTAGCTTCATCCTCCGAAAAAGCGTTCTATCAATGGCTTCTTCTTCATTGAAAGTGCCAGTCATAGAGCATGTGAGCCCATTTGTAACCCTGAAGAGGATCATTGATGTGGAATGTGAGAAGTACAAGGCTGGGGAGAAAAGTGTCATCGATGGACGCATCTTCATCCCTTGCCGTCATGAGCAACAAGATTATGTGCTTGGGCCTATATTCAAGGAGATTCTTACTGAGCTTCCAGCTCTATATCCTCGTCTAGAAGACCATTGTCTCCTTTACGAAGGTGGCCTTGACTAGAGGAATTGGAGGACAAATCGCCCCCATCAATGTTGGCCCACAGTGAGACCAAAGTGGCAAGAATGGTATGCTAGGGTTGTCCCTGATAGAACTCTGGACCTTCAAGAACTCTGCCTTCTCGATGCTCTCCGATTATCCAGGTTAACTATCTCAGAGGATCCCTTCTTAATTCCTGCTACCCTGTGCTTTTGGAATTCTGTTTTCAATTTCTTCCAATTTAGATGTGGGATGATAGCCCTTACTGTCCTTGACATTTGCCATCTATTAGGATTATCTCCCATTGGAAACCCCATTGGACCAAATTATCCTGACCTAGCAGTCCCCTTTTCCCTTCCTTCTCTTAACTCATCCTATGGTGACTTTATCAAGGCTGAGAATAGAATGGAGGGTCCTGTGACCGATAGGGAATTCTTTTCTTTCTTATTATATTCGTTTTGCAAGTTCCTTTTCTGCACCTCCTCTCAAAGAATCATGCCCGAATTTGCCCATCTTGCCAAAGCCCTTGTTTTACAGAAGAGGGTGGCTTTAGCTCCATACGTTCTAGGTCACGTATATAGAGCCTGTTCTCTTTTCTGTGAGAAACCCTTAGATGCCAATCAAGAGGGGCCATTTTGGATTCTTCAGCTTTGGCTTTCTGCTTATTTCACTGAGTTACAATCCAAATGCCTTAAATTTTTTGAACCCAACCCTCCTACTCATGGCATGAGGCTAGCTAATGCTTCACTTTATCCTTCTACTTTTGCTTTTTACTTCTCTTTCTTCCACCAACTTCCAGCTTCTCCTCCTTCCTACTGCTTCCGTCCCTTCGAACCCATCACCATTGGTCCACCTTGGTTAAAGAATTTCTTAAGTGATAGGCTCTGTGCTTCACCTGCTCATAAAGACATATGGCCTTCTATTTTAATCCCTAGAGAATTATTCATTGGGACCTTGAACCCCAGAGCTTACAAATGCATTGTTGAGCCCTACTGTCCTGCTCAATTTGCTAAATAATTTGGCTTCTCACAAGGGGTCCCAATACCTCTCTGCAATAACACCAATCCAAGTCTTACCACCAGGCATTTGAAAGTTCGACGGTCCAGACTAGAAGAGGCAACTTCTAAGTTTATACAGGACTTGATCGATTTTGAGTATACCCCTTTTCTTCCTCAAGGTAACATGTTGAAGAGGTACCACAACTGGTGGGCGACCAATATGGAAGTATACCTGGCCATTTCTCCTCAAGACCTACTGATGGTGTTGGATGTGCCCAAGCCCAAAGGAGCTGGAATTGTTGCTTCTTCCACTGCAACTACCACTTCGGTTCCTGTGCTTACTACTGCACAGTCTGCTCCCGCTGCCTCAACTCCTCCTAGAGTTACCCGAGCCGCCTTGAAAAAAGGTATACACGCTTGTCTCTTCTCCTTTTGCCTTCTTTATAACGCTCTTAGCCTTATCTTTAGTTCTTCTTCTGCGAAGGTGGTGCGGATGCCTCACAGGGAGATTCTCCTCAAAAGACCTAGGCTCTAAATCTTCTCAAAAGCAAATAGAAACAAAAGAAAATGAGACTTTTACTTGAGCTTGAAAAGGAAGTACCTGAGGTTCAAGTAGAAGAAGAAGAAGAAGAAGAAGAAGAAGAAGAAGAAGAAGAAACTCAAGAGCAAGAGTCACCCCTGAAAAGAAGGAAAATAGTGACCGTCCCTTCTTCTGACTTGATTCAAGATGAGACAACAATACAGAGAAAAAAGAAAAGAAAATGACTGTCTCTGCTTCTGATTTCGTCGAAGATCCTATATATGAGGCAACTGCCAAGGTAGTAAAGCAAGAACACTTTAAGGCCATAATCGTTTTCGAGAGAGTTGAGAAGAGACGGTAGCAACAATTTCTAAGAGATAGAACTGCTGCTGCTGATGCATTGCAAAGGGAAACTGCAAGAAGGCAACAAATTGCCGAACATTACTCCCTTCGTACCTCTCCTATTATTGCCAACACTTCTGAAACGAGTAATTTCTTTTATGCTTCTGCTGTTTTCCTTGCCAAATTTTGGTATTGAAACTTGACATTACTTTACATTTTTTTTTTTCATTTTGCAGCAACAACTACTGAGCCTATTCTTCTAATGAGGGCTCCCTCAGTTTCAGATGAGGTTGATCAGCTGCAGAACGTGAGAACTATTCAAATCATCCTTCCACTTCCCAAGCCTGCATTTGATGTACCCTCCTTGAGACCAAGCATTCCTAAATTTCTTTCTTTTAGTTTGACTCCATATCTTTCCCATCTGACCTTTGACCCACCTCAATTTGGTTCTCTTTCGAACCTTGCTCTTCCTCCTTCTTCCAAGGAAATTCCAACTGCTACCCCATCTCTGATGGTAGTTGATTCTCCTATAAAGGGTACTAGCAGCTCTCCAACCCATGGTTTATTGCCTCTGCCTTGTTTGAGCCCCTCTTCCCTTGACTTATTGGTGGCTAGGACCATAGAGACTGCTAAAGATACTCCACCCATTTCTCATATCCCTATGCAGTCCTTTGTACCTTCCACTACAGCTCTCTCTGCGCCCCTCATGTCTACGGATGAAGTAGATATCTTCGAAGCAAGACAAGCCAGTCTATTCGACATACCCTCTACCTCTCCAATAGCCAATGATGAGGCTGAGCCATTAGTCTTGGCTAACTCCTTGCTAGAAATTCTTGAAATCTCCTTTTCCTCCAGTAGCAAGCCTTCTGAACCCCTAATAGACTTAGACACCTACCTGGAATTATTAATCTCTTTTTCGAGGATCCCTTTTGAGGCTATACAAAGGCCTATAATAAGAAATGGGTTCCTTCAGTGCTGCAAAGTTGCTGAGCAGTCTGGCATGAATGTCTCGAATCATCTATCTCAAGCAACAGCTACCATCGACTTCTACATCAACATTTGCCATGCTGCCAAGGCTGTAGAGGAGAAATTAGTGAGAAACCAGAGCTTTGTTTCCACAGTACATGCTGAAGTCTCAGGGCTAAAGGAACAACATTCCTCTATCTCCCATTTCTGAACTCAACTACTGGAGAGGAAAGCTCAACTTGAGGAGGAACTATCTGCAGTGAACCAGGCTTTAATCCGAACTGACACCAAACTGCAAATCACCAACCAAGGATTGGCCGATCGAAAGGAGGAAATGACTGCAGCTATTCAGTTGTTTTCATCATTTAACAATAGGAAATCTGTTGTAAAAGAACAATTAAGACATTGTAATGATTTTTAGGTTCCTTCAGTGCTGCAAAGTTGCTGAGCAATCTGGCATGAATGTCTCGAATCATCTATCTCAAGCAGCAGCTACCATCGACTTCTACATCAACATTTGCCATGCTGCTAAGGCTGAAGAGGAGAGGAGAAATTAATGAGAGACCAGAGCTTTGTTTCCACAGTACATGCTGAAGTCTCAGGGCTAAAGGAACAACATTCCTTTATCTCCCATTTCTGAACTCAACTACTGGAGAGGAAAGCTCAACTTGAGGAGGAACTATCTGCAGTGAACCAGGCTTTAATCCGAACTGACACCAAACTGCAAATCACCAACCAAGGATTGGCCGATCGAAAGGAGGAAATGACTGCAGCTATTCAGTTGTTTTCATCATTTAACAATAGGAAATCTGTTGTAAAAGAACAATTAAGACATTGTAATGATTTTTGGGCCAATTTATGGCAAAATGTACTCAACTCTTTATGAAAAAACAAATTCTGATTTATCATTTGAGTACTCTTGTGTTCTTTTGCTTGACATTTATTCTATTCCTTGTGTTTTCCAAATAGTTGGAAAATAAGGCTTCAAATATCTGCCATTAATCTTTTTGGGATGTATGTATCCATTCAAATTTCTCAAATGATATGCTCCGAAAGGCAAGACTCTATGAATTTGATATGGTCCTTCCCAGTTAGGTGACCATTTACCAAACTTATGGCTTTTAATTCCTATTGGGAGTATTGTCTTCCATACCAAATCACCTTCATCAAAGCCAGTGTGTTTGACTTTCTTATTATAATTTTTGGCTACTTTCTTCTTTTGAAAGAGAATGCTATTTAATGTCAAAATTCTGACTTCATCTATTCCTTCTAATTCTAAGCACATACTCTGATGGTATTGCTCAGGATCTAGCTGGTCTTGGCATCTTACCCTCAAAGACTTAACATTAATTTCCACAGGCAACACAGCATCATGCCCATACACCAAGGCATAAGGAGTAACTCCTGTGCTTGACCTTAGGGAAGTTCTATAAGCCCACAATACATCCAACAATAAGTTATGCCAATCCCTAGGATTGTCTTCCACAACCTTTTGTATTCCTTTCTTCAAGGACTTATTGGATGATTAAGCTTGGCCGCTGGCTTGTGCATAATAGGGTGTGGAATTAACAAGGCTAATTCTAAACTCTGCCACAAAAGACTTCACCATTTTCCCATCGAACACAGTCCCATTATCAACAGTTATAGTTTGTGGGATGCCAAACCTATGGATTAAATCCTTGATGAATCTAATGACCTTAGTCTGGTCTACATCCTTGTATGGCTTTGCTTCGAGCCACTTGTTGAAGTAATCAGTAGCCACTAAAATGAAACAATGATGCTTCGAAGAGGGTGGGTGTATTTTCCCCATCATATCCATGGCCCATCCTCTGAATGGCCAAGGCTTTACTACTGCATGCAGGTTAGTTATAGGTACATGCCTTATTGTGCCATGCTTTTGACATGCCTGGCAACCCTTTGCATATTCTATGCAGTCTTTAAGGATAGTTGGCCAATAGTAAGAATGCCTTCAAAGCAACCATCTCATTTTCACACCAGGCTGATGAGCACCACAGATGCCTTCATGAACCTCAGCCATAGTTGTTAATGCTTCTTTTGGGCCTAAACATTCCAGCAATAAACCATCTCCCCCCCTTTTGTAGAGAGCATTGCTATATATGATGTATTGCAGAGATTGCAATTTAATTTTTCTGCTGGCCCTCAAGGATGGGCCAGCCAAATACTACATTATTGGATGCCTCCAATCTTGTTCCTGTAAGTCATTATGATTGACTTCTAGGACCACATTCCTTTTATTTAAGGGTGGTATAGATTTCTGGTATGTTGTTTAGCTTATGTCCCTTTGAGTATTATCCCTCCTCTTGAAATTCGAAGCTTTCTGAGCCACATCATTAGCTCTATTATTCAAGAATCTTGGGACATGAGTTACATTTACTATTTGAAATTGAGAAAGCAGATGTAATGCAATAACATAGTATGGCAACATACTTATACTTTGACATTTGAAAATCCCTTTTACTTGGTTAACCACCAATTGAGAATCTCCAAATATGTCAACTACATGAACTTGTAATCCAATAAAAATTTCCAATCCCACTATTAAGGCTTCATATTTAGCTTGATTATTAAAACAAGTAATTTCATCCACTCTGAAACCATGTGTAGTTTTTATTCCTTGTGGTGACTTAATCACTATACCAATACCAGTTAGGCCATTGGCTTTCGATTCATCGAACCACATTTTCCATGGCTCAACACTAGCCATACCAAGTTTCATTATCTCTTGGTTCTCTGTTTGAGACGGATGGTCTGCCAAAAAATTAGCTAAAACTTGTCCTTTCACTGCCTTTTGGGGAACATATTCTAAATGAAATTCTGACAAGGCTAATACCCATTTGCCAATTCTTCCCCTCAACATAGATCTAGATAACATATACTTAACCAAATCTGTGATTACAATTACCAAGACAATTGTAGGCAAAAGATAATATCTTAATTTCATTGCAGCAAAATACAATGCAAGGCACAGCTTTTCTACAGCTGAATATTTACATTCACAAGAATTTAAAAACCTACTAAGGTAATAAACAGCTTGCTCGTTGCCTTCTTCATTGTCTTGGGCTAAGAAAGCTCCCAATGAATCTTCTGCTACAACTATGTACAACTTCAAGGGCTTATCGCCCTTTGGTGGCATTAGCACTGGAGGGTTGGCCAAGTAGGCTCTGATTTCTTCAAAAGCAATTTGATACTCTGCTGTCCATACGAATTCCTCATCATCTCTTAACCTTAACAAGGAAGAAAATATTTTAGTTTTCCCTGCAGTGTTAGAAATAAATCTTTGAAGAAAATTAACCTGTTCAAGGAACTTTTGTAATTCCTTCTTACTTGATGGGGGTCTAGCTTCAATGATGGCTTTGGCTTTATTCTGATCAATCTGTATTCCTTTCTTGTGTACTACATAGCCCAAGAAATTTCCAGATGATACACCAAAAGCACACTTAAGAGGATTGAGTTTCAACTTGAACTTTCTCATTTTTTCAAAAGCTGCTTCTAAGTGAAACAGATGCGCCTCCATGGATTGGGATTTAGCTACAATATCATCAATATAACACTCTAAATATCCTCCAATGAGGTCGTGAAAGATAGTGTTCATAGCCCTCTGATATGTTGCCCTGGCATTTTTTAGACCGAATGGCATTTTAACCCATTTGAAGGTGCCAATATTTTCAGGACATTTGAATGTTGTTTTGTGAACATCCTCCTCTGCAATGCAGATTTGGTTATAACCAGAGTGCCCATCCATCATTGATAGAATTTGATGCCATGCTGAACTGTCTACCAGCAAATCTGCTATAGGTATAGGATATTCATCTTTTGGAGTTGCTAGATTTAAGTTTCTAAAATCAATGCATACCCTCATTTTACCATTCTTCTTAACTATAGGCACAATGTTCGATAGCCATTCAACATACCTGGCTGTCCTTATAAAGCCTGCCTTGAGTAGTCTAAGAATTTCCTCCTTAACTTTCTAAATCACTTCTGGACCCATTCTTCTTGGTTTTTGCTTGTATGGCTTGAAGTTAGGCTTCATAGGGAGCCTATGTTCCACTAATGACCTATCCAATCCTGGTAGTTCATTATAAGACCATGCAAAACAATCTTTATATCTCCTCAGAATAACCAACAACTGGTCCCTGTTAAGAGTATTCAACCAAGCACTTATATAAATGGGCCGTTGTACAGATCCTTTCCCTAAATTTATTTCTTCTAAGGGGTATTGTATCTGAGAACTTACTAAAGCTCCTTCTTTGATTTCTTCTGGCTTTGAAGCAATCTCCTTACTATGTTCTGTTCCCAGGTTCTTTGATTCAACCTCTTTACCCTCTTCCTCATAGACAAAGTCTGTCCAGAAGGCTTCTTCTTCTTGTATTTCCTGGACTTTTGTTTCAATGTCCAATGCACGGTATTTATCAAGGGCCAAAACTCTGGCTTGTCGCTGCTCCTGCTTGTAGCCAATTATCATGGCTTCTCTCTCTTGCTTCTGCACTTTCTGGACTATTGACTTTACATCCAATATTGAAAACTTGATTAGAGCCAAAAACTTGGCTTCTGGTGCTTTATCTCTTTGCCTACAACCAGGCATCATTGTCATCTTTAACGACAACCTCTTCATCAACACTCTCCTGGACTAAGTGCTTCAGGTGTGTCACTTCCTCATCAGCCGTCACTTCGGCTGAGCCATTAGATTTTCTCAGTATACTGAGTGGCGCCATTTCCTCAATATATAAATTGGCCTCTGCAAAGTCTGCGCAGGCTATGAAAGGTTGAGGATCTGCATCAATTTCCTCTGTCTCTCCATTGCCCAAGGCCATCATTATTTTTTGATGCAAAGAGGAAGGCACACATTTGTTAGTGTGGATCCAATCTCTTCCAAGTAAAGCATTATACTTAGTATTACTGTCGATCACGAAGAATGTCGTCATGCAGTCCCTGGTTCCAACACTCAGGTTAATGGGTAGAATTCCCTAGCCATTTGTCTGTCTCCAACGAAACCAGCAATGGTTGTACTGGTTGGGATTAACCTGGGATTCCTTTTCCCTAATTTCTTCAAGGAAGATTTTGGTAGTAAGTTCATCACTGCCCCATTATCCACCAAGACTCGGTTCAATTGTATCCCATCGAAAAAGGCCTTGATATACAAAGGCTTGACATGCTGTGTCATATAATTCGAGGGATACTCAAAAGGATATGAGAGGTTAATACTCACCACCTCTTCACTCTAATATTCAGTTTCCATTGGGGTAACCATTCTGGAATTATCTTGCACCATACTCACTTGTGAGTCTTCGCTAGAGACTGGAATTGGGTCGATTTCTTGCCCCTCTTGATTCTCATCTCCAGCTTGGAATTCATGCGGTAGTATGTGTACCATGTTCACTGACACTGAGCCAAATTGAATGGCTGGCTGTGTCTGTTCCTCTTTTTGGCCACCTTGTTCAGCATCCTTCGAATGGTTTGTCACGACTGGCTTTTTAACCAAAAATGTTTGTTCAGCCATGAAGGCTTCGAACATTTCTTCCTCAACCATTTTTTTCTTTTGGCCCAAGCCAACTTCTTTCTCCGTCTCGCTGTCACTCTCCATCAATGCCTTCTCCAATCCTGCTAAACTGGACTTCTCTCTGGCTTTTAGTTCAGAGTGAACTTTGGCCAATTGTTCTCTGCTGCAACCTACTTTGCCTTATAGAGTTGGTTTTGGAGTATGGTCTGACTTTGGATCCTTCTTTCCTTCTATCTGTACCAATGAAGAACTCTCTCCACTCTCTTTCAGGTCTTGCTGGTACTGAGTGTAGCTACGCTGAATTTTTCTTCTTTGTGATCTAGAAATTACGGGAACCATATCTGGTTCCCTTGTTTTTGGATGCTTCAGCAAGACCCAATTGTTTGGAGCCACCAAAGGAGGTTTGACCATCCTACCTTGGTTTCCAGCAACCTCTCTCTGGGTAGACACCTCCCTAGGTTTGTTCTGCATCACAAACCAGTCTGGGACTCCAGGTACCCACGAACCTACTGACCCCTCTATTGAACTGCTTCTTTCCTCCTTCAAAATCACCCTCGAAGCTGGCCGTGAAGGCCACTATTTGGCCTTGAGTTCATGCTTTGGGCCTAGCTCAGGCCTTTGATGAAGGTATCCACTTTCTGTCCTGCGTGAGGTTGGTCTAGGGGGCCAATCTCTGGCTTTGATCCCATAAACTGAACCTTTCCCTAATCTCCTCTCAGAATGACTGCTCTCCATTCTGTAATAATTAGGCGGCCTGGATTCATGTAAAGGTCTCTTGCCTTTGGAATGCATCTTATCAGCTGTTGGTTCAACCCTCAACGACTGCTGCCTGACACCAGATGGATATGGCATTTTATTGTAAGCATTGGTTGGTTTAGGACGTCTCTGCACAGCCTTGTAGTATTGCTTTCCATCAATTGGAAGTCCTTTCAACCACTTGTAGCTTGGTCTACACCTAGGACACATCCTCTGCATTACAGCTGCTTCTAAGGAATCGTCATCTAGTGCTTCTTCCTCAGAGTCTTCCCTCTGGTGTGAGAAACCTTGTCCAATAGCTGGTAGATTTCCAATGTCTTTCTTGATAGCTGTCTGGTTGGCCACATGCATCTGCACATTGACTTCTTCCAATTCTTTCAAAGACAGGTTCTGAAAATCCAGCATAATGACATTGGCTGCCACCTCTCCAATTTCTGGAAATGGGTTACTGTCGATCCCCATGGCCTTTTCAGCTTTGGTTAGGAATTTCAAACTTCCTTTCCGAATTTGTTCTTGGACCCTACCTCGAAAAACAATACAGTTCTTAGTCGAGTGAGACTAAGAATTATGCCATTTACAATATACTTTTCCTTTAAGTTCATCAAGAGATGGAATTTTAACCCCTTTTGGTAACTTAAGGAAGTTGGCCGCAAGCAAATGATCAAAAATGTCATCTGCCTTAGTTAAATCGAAAGAGTATTTCATGTGAAGGTCTTTCTTTTTAAATTGTTGGTCAATTGTTGTATCCTTATGAATTAATGCTTCACAGATCACAGGTTCTTTCCCCACAATCTCTGCTGTATCAATTTCATAGTTAGGATTCATAGATACTTTATAAGTCAGTTCCACTAAGTCCCTGAACTCTGTTGAGTCAAACTTCTTTCGAAGCCTAAACTCTAAGCCATTTTAAGCCGATCTTACGAATTCTGGCTCTGGCAAGATGACTCTACATTTATTTCGAGCCCTTTTAAATCTGGCAATAAACTGAGTAGCCTTCTCTTCAGGCCTTTGACTCAATCTTGACAGGTCTACCATGGAAACGTCTAGCTCCGATTGGAAGAATTGGGCATGAAATGCCTCTTCCATTTGTTGCCATGTTTGAATAGAGCCAGGTGTAAGGTTAATATACCATACAAATGCTTCCCTAGTTAAGGAATTTGGGAATAACCTTAGCTTCATATAGTCATTATTAGTAAATTCACCGCATTGAGCAGCAAACCTAGCAAATATGCTCCACTGTTGATTGGTTTCCATCCCCATAAAAAAGGGCAGAATCTGGTATCCTGAAACCTCTTGGGTATTCATGTACCCTGTCCACCCATTCTGGGTACGGTTTCCTGTACACTGGAGTCTGGACCCCCCGAGCCATTGGTCCACACATCTCTCTAACAATGTCAGTAATTTGGTCCCTATGGACCATATTTTGCGCCTGCTGAACCACTACTGGAGGAACAAACATAGGATTTGGTGGACAACCTTGTGCTTGGGGCCCTCTTTGTCCATAGGGTGGTATAGTTGGGACTGGTTGTCCCTGTGGTGTTGGCTGCTGTTGAGGATATGGATGACCTCTTTGAGCCTATCCTACAAAAGGACCTACGAAAGGTGCTGGAACAGGTGTTGTGTCCCTTCCAGTTGTAGGAAAACCTTCCAACCCCCTGGGTACAAATTCGAACAAAGGATTAGTGAACCCCTTCGAGCTAGGTATGGCTTCGAACATGAGATTTGGAAACATCCTTATGCCATTTTTTTGTGTTGGGCCAGATCCACCAATTTGCATGGCTTCACTGCTAAGTAATGAGGCATTTTGATTTGTTATAAACCTTGAAAGAGGCTCATACCAAGACTGAGGTGATGATCTTTTGCAGTTTTGATTACTAGTTTGACCATTAGAATGTCCATTATTTTGCATAGGCTATTTATCTTTAGCCAATCTTTACTGAGGGACATTTGAAATTTCCTCCATATGCCTTGTGTTAGTTGGTTGATGAGTATTCATTCAATCCAAAAAGGATGTTGCCCATCTTTCCATTGTGTTCATTAA
>NW_021025780.1:0-128989 GCF_004153795.1 Camellia sinensis | reverse complement strand
ATGCACAATATTGGATAGCCATTCAACATACCTGGCTGTCCTGATAAAGCCTGCCTTGAGTAGTCTAAGAATTTCCTCCTTAACTTTCTGAATCACTTCTGGACCCATTCTTCTTGGTTTTTGCTTGTATGGCTTGAAGTTAGGCTTCATATGGAGCCTATGTTCCACTAATGACCTATCCAATCCTGGTAGTTCATTATAAGACCATGCAAAACAATCTTTATATCGCCTCAGAATAACCAACAACTGGTCCCTGTCAAGAGTATTCAACCAAGCACTTATATAAATGGGCTGTTGTACAGATCCTTCCCCTAAATTTATTTCTTCTAAGGGGTCTTGTATCTGAGAACTTACTGAAGCTCCTTCTTTGATTTCTTCTGGCTTTGAAGCAATCTCTTTACTATGTTCTGTTCCCAGGTTCTTTGATCCAACCTCTTTACCCTCTTCCTCATAGACAAAGTCTGTCCACAAGGCTTCTTCTTCCTGTATTTCCTGGACTTTTGTTTCAATGTCCAATGCACGATATTTATCAAGGGCCAAAACTCTGGCTTGTCGCTGCTCCTGCTTGTAGCCAATTATCATGGCTTCTCTCTCTTGCTTCTGCACTTTATGGACTATTGACTCTACATCCAATATTGAAAACTTGATTAGAGCCAAAGACTTGGCTTCTGGTGCTTCATCTCTTTGCCTACAACCAGACATCATTGTCATCTTTAACGACAACCTCTTCATCAGCACTCTCCTGGACTAAGTGCTTCAGGTGTGTCACTTCCTCATCAGCCGTCACTTCGGCTGAGCCATCAGATTTCCTCAATATACTGAGTGGCGTCATTCCCTCAATATACAACTTGGCCTCTGTGAAGTCTGCGTAGGCTATGAAAGGTTGAGGATCTGCATCAATTTCCTCTGTCTCTCCATTGCCCAAGGCCATCATTATTTTCTGATGGAAGGCACACATTTGTTAGTGTGGATCCAATCTCTTCCAAGTAAAGCATTATACTTAGTATTACTATCGATCACAAAGAATGTCGTCATGCAGTCTCTGGTTCCAACACTCAGGTTGATGGGTAGAATTCCCTAGCCATCTGTCTGTCTCCAACGAAACCAACAATGGTTGTACTGGTTGGGATTAACCTGGGATTCCTTTTCCCTAATTTCTTCAAGGAAGATTTCGGTAGTAAGTTCATCGCTGCCCCATTATCCACCAAGACTCGGTTCAATTGTATCCCATCGAAAAAGGCCTTGATATACAAAGGCTTGACATGCTGTGTCATAGAATTCGAGGGATACTCAAAAGGATATGAGAGGTTAACACTCACCACCTCTTCACTCTAATATTCAGTTTCCATTGGGGTAACCATTCTGGAATTATCTTGTACCATACTCACTTGTGAGTCTTCGCTAGAGACTGGAATTGGGTCGATTTCTTGCCCCTCTTGATTCTCATCTCCAGCTTGGAATTCATGTGGTAGTATGTGTACCATGTTCACTGCCACTGAGCCAAATTGAATGGCTGGCTGTGTCTATTCCTCCTTTTGGCCACCTTGTTCAGCATCCCTCAAATGGTTTGTCATGACTGGCTTTTTAACCAGAAATGTTTGTTCAACCATGAAGGCTTCGAACATTTCTTCCTCAACCATTTCTTTCTTTTGGCCCAAGCCAACTTCCTTCTCCGTCTCGCTGTCACTCTTCATCAATGCCTTCTCCAATCCTACTAAACTGGACTTCTCTCTAGCTTTTAGTTCAGAGTGAACTTTGGCCAATTGTTCTCTGCTGCAATCTACTTTGCCTTGTAGAGTTGGTTTTGGATTATGGTCTGACTTTGGATCCTTCTTTCCTTCTGTCTGTACCTGAAGAACTCTCTCTCCATTCTCTTTTAGGTCTCGCTGGTACTGAGTGTACCTACGCTAAATTTTTCTCCTTTGTGATCTAGAAATTACGGGGACCATATTTGGTTCCTTTGTTTTTGGGTGCTTCAGCAAGACCCAATTGTTTGGAGCCACCAAAGGAGGTTTGACTATCCTACCTTGGTTTCCAGCAACCTCTCTCTGGGTAGACACCTCTCTAGGTTTGTTCTGCATCACAAACCAGTCTGGGACTCCAGGTACCCACGAACCTGCTGACCCCGCTATTGAACTGCTTCTTTCCTCCTTCGAAATCACCCTTGAAGCTGGCCGTGAAGGCCACTGTTTGGCCTTGACTTCATGCTTTAGGCCTAGCTCAGGCCTTTGATGAAGGTATCCACTTTCTGTCCTGCATGAGGCTGGTCTAGGGGGCCAATCTCTGGCGTTGATCCCATAAACTGAACCTCTCCCCAATCTCCTCTCAGAATGACTGCTCTCCATTCTGTAATAATTAGGCGGCCTGGATTAATGTAAAGGCCTCTTGCCTTTGGAATGCATCTTATCAGCTGTTGGTTCAACCCTCAATGGTTGCTGCCTGACACCAGATGGATATGGCATTTTATTGTAAGCATTGGTTGGTTTAGGACGTCTCTGCACATCCTTGTAGTATTGCTTCCCATCAATTGGAAGTCCTTTCAACCACTTGTAGCTTAGTCTACACCTAGGACACATCCTCTGCATTACAGCTGCTTCTAAGGAATCGTCATCTAGTGTTTCTTCCTCAGAGTCTTCCCTCTGGTGTGAGAAACCTTGTCCAATAGCTGGTAGATTTCCAGTGTCTTTCTTGATAGTTGTCTAGTTGGCCACATGCATCTGCACATTGACTTCTTCCAATTCTTTCAAAGACAGGTTCTGAAAATCCGGCATAATGACATTGGCTGCCACCTCTCCAATTTCTGGAAATGGATTACTGTCAATCCCCATGGCCTTTTCAACTTTGGTTGGGAATTTCAAACTTCCTTCCCGAATTTGTTCTTGGATCCTGTCTCGAAAAACAATACAGTTCTTAGTCGAGTGAGACCAAGAATTATGCCATTTACAATATACTTTTCCTTTAAGTTCATCAAGAGATGGAATTTTAACCCCTTTTGGTAACTTAAGGAAGTTGGCCGCAAGAAAATGATCAAAAATGTCATCTGCCTTAGTTAAATCGAAAGAGTATTTCATGTGAAGGTCTTTCTTTTTAAACTGCTGGTCAATTGTTGTATCCTTATGAATTAATGCTTCAGAGATCACAGGTTCTTTCCCCACAATCTCTGCTGCATCAATCTCATAGTTAGGATTCATAGATACTTTATAAGTCAGTTCCACTAAGTCCCTGAACTCTGTTGAGTCAAACTTCTTTCGAAGCCTAAACTCTAAGCCATTTTGAGCCAATCTTACGAATTCTGGCTCTGGCAAGATGACTCTACATTTATTTCGAGCCCTTTTAAATCTGGCAATAAACTGAGTAGCCTTCTCTTCAGGCCTTTGACTCAACTTTGCCAGGCCTGCCATGGAAACTTCTGGCTCCGATTGGAAGAATTGGGCATGAAATGCCTCTTCCATTTGTTGCCATGTTTGAATAGAGCCAGGTCTAAGGTTAATATATCATACAAATGCTTCCCCAGTTAAGGAATTTGGGAATAACCTTAGCTTCATATAGTCATTATTAGTAAATTCACCGCATTGAGCAGCAAACCTAGCAATATGCTCCACTGTTGATTGGTTTCCATTCCTATAAAAAAGGGCAAAATCTGGTATCCTGAAACCTCTTGGGTATTCATGTACCCTGTCCACCCATTCTGGGTACGGTTTCTTGTACACTGGAGTCTGGACCCCCCGAGCCATTGGTCCACACATCTCTCTAACAATGTCAGCAATTTGGTCCCTAGGGACCATATTTTGTGCCTACTGAACCACTACTGGAGGGGCAAACACAGGATTTGGTGGGTAAACGTGTGCCTGTGGTCCTCTTGGTCCATAAGGTGGTATATTTGGGACTGGTTGTCTCTGCGGTGCAAGTTTTTGTTGGGAGTGTGGGTAACCCCTTTGAGCCTATCTTGCGAACGGTGCTGGAACTAATGTTGTGTCTCTTCTATTTGTAGGAAAACCTTCCGACCCCCTAGGTATAAATTTGAATAAGGGATTAGTGAAACCCCTTGTGCCAGGTATGGCTTCGAACATGGGATTTGGAACCATTCTTATGCCATTTTCTTGTATTGGGCCAGATCCACCAAATTGCATGGCTTCACTGTTAAGTACTGAGGCATTTTGACCTGCTATAGGCCTCGGAATAGGCTCGTACCAAGATTGAGGTGATGGTCTTTTACAGTTCTGATTACTAGTTTGACCATTAGAATGTCCATTAACTTGCATAGGCTGTTTATCTCTAGCCAATTTTTGCTGAGGGACATTCGAAACTTCCTCCATGTGTCTTACGTTTGTTAATTAGTGATTATTCATTTGATCCAAAAAGGATGTTGCCCACCTTTTCATTGTGTTCATTAATTGCTGTCCCATTGCATCTATTAAGCCACCTCATGGATTCATTGGCTGAGTAGATGGGACAGTGGATGGTCCAATTCCTTGGTCTCGTCCAATATTACGAACATATGGTACTTGTTCCAAAGTGCTAGTCTGTTCGACCAGAGGTTCTGATAAAATGGGAGTTTCCACAGAATGTGTTATCACATTATCCTCTGGATTAGATATCTCTAACTCTCTTTCCACGCCTTCTTCCAAGCGTTCATTTTCTCCTTGTCTCCTACGTCTAGCCATTTCAATTGGTCCCACTGGGCGTGCCAAAAATATATGTTGATTTTTTTGGCTTTTGAAGGGTATTATTGTAATTGCGAGCGTGCCAGCAAGGATCAATCAGTCCTTACAGAAAATTAATTGCCAACCAATTATCAGACGATTGAGTTTTAGTTTTTTCAGCCTCAATGAAGAGGACTTTTACTGGTGGCTTGATTTAGGAGAATCAAGCAAAATAACAATTAAATGAAGAACAATTAAAGTATTTCATTAACATGAAAAAACTTACAATGATTCAAACTCAGCCTCGTAGAGGTTTACAGCAACAATCTACTTGAAACTACTCCTATGAACGAAGTGCAGTGCAGGAATTTAAAGTACAGAAAATGTAAGACTGGAAATGTAAAACTGAAATAAGTATAATAAGACTGGTTTTTTAGATCTGAGTCTGCGGGCTTTTTCTGGGGCCTTCTCAGCTATTTATACTGCTCAAGGATGATCATCAAACTGCATTTCTAACCGTCGAACTGCTCCTCCATGATCGCTGATCATGTTGCCTTAAGATTAGTTCCATTACGCCATTACTTGCAGTTAGGCTTCCCTCCTCAATTTGAATTTGAAATGTGAGTAACTGTTGAAGCCACATCACCTTGCATCTCTTTGTTGATCCACTGCTACTAAACCAATACTAATTGCCACGTGCACGATCAGGATCGAAGACTTGAATAGTCTTCCCATATTATCCTTATTTTGCCATGCGTCGAATTGTAATTGGCTTGTACAAAATATGTGGCCAACAAAATTATAAATACACTCTCTGAGATTTACTTAAAATACGAATTGTCCCTTATAGTTTGAAAAATTACAAATGCATTCCTGTCAGAATTTTTTATTTAACAGAATTAATTAAAAAAGTAAAATTTCTAACTGTTCACTAATACAATAATAAAATTATCTAAATTAACTTTTTTAAAATAATCAACTTTTTATTTTTTAGTAATCAACTTTTTAAATTATTTAAATTATTTCTCTTTAATAAGTTGTAAGCCAAAATTACATTAAATAATTCATCATAAATTTTTAATTCCAAAATCAAAATGCTATAAATAATTCTAAAATGCTATAAATAATTCTAATACGTTGCACTAAACATGACCTCCAATTGTTGCAATGCCAATTGTGACGGCGGGACAGAACTACACTATTGGCTATTGCTCCTTTTATTTAGGCCAAAGTGATGAGCAAGGATCCTCTAGAGTTTTTTTTTTTCTAAAGTTTTCTAGAGTGGTGTGTTGTATGGTTGGGATTTAATGACAAGTCACATCAATTTTTTAGCATTAAATCTCACCCATACAACACACCACTTTAGGAAACTTTAAGAAAAAAAAACTCTAGAGGATCCTTGGTGCAAAGTGATGGGCTAAAACTCCTCTAGAGTTTTTTTTTTTCTAAAGTTTTCTAGAGTGGTGTGTTGTATGGTTGGGATTTAATGACAAGTCACATCAATTTTTTAGCATTAAATCTCACCCATACAACACACCACTTTAGGAAACTTTAAGAAAAAAAAACTCTAGAGGATCCTTGCTCCAAAGTGATGGGCTAAAACGGACGTATATTCTTACAAAATCATTTTTGTTCTACAACTCTTTTAAAATAACCATGTAATGTTTGGGTTTAGGGCTTTAAACATGAGTTGAGTCGAGTCGAGTCGAGTCAAGTATTAAATTATTTAAATTTACTTTAAAAATTTAAAGAGTTTTAAAATATGTTTAAATACGTAATAAATTAATTTGAATAAGTTTTTAACGAATCGAATACGAGTTAAGTTTGAGTAGTTTAATTTTTTTATAGTGCATATAAATTTCAAGCCGAGTAATAAGTTGTTCAAACTTAATTTGATAATTTAACGAATTTTGCAATGTGTTTAAATTTAACTTATTTATATAACAAGTCAATTTTAAATAAATTTTTAATGAATCGAATATTTAACGTCTCGAAATAATTAGCATTAACCCATCTCATAATGATACTACAACTGATTAATAATCTCATAATTTCTATTCATTATATCGTTGATCATTACAAAAGATGACATATGCAATATATATTCACCAAACCTAGATTGAATCTATAGCATATGGCATGGATATAAAAGTAAAAAGAGAAATAAAACCAAGTAATGAAATGCCTTAGTGGCTACAACTTTTCAAGATGATACTTGGTTACAACAAAATGAATTTAAACTCAATATTAGTAAAGCCTTGGGCTTAAACAAAATAATTACATCAAGAAAACAAAAAATGAAGCTTTAAGCTCCAAGTCCTCCCAGGCTACGTCCTTGGTGGATGCTTATCATCAGCACCTGGAATTTGTTTTCCACATAGGGTGAGCCATAACTCAATAGAGAATTTCTAACACGGTATATAAATCTTAGAAAAATTATAAGATGAATGCACATACACGTCATTTATCAAACATTTCCTTGTTTTCCATATCAAAACAATGCAATGCCAGATTATAAATCAATTTATGAAAATAATCATTTTATACAGAAAACAAGGCAGTGGATACAACACACTGGGAATCTCTAGGCACGTGTCTGCCAGTAGATTATACAAGCACTACCAAAGTCACTTTACCGGTACTAACCGAAAGGATTGGCACCTAACCGCGCGGGTTTCTAGACTTTCATTAAGAACACACAGGCTAACACAAAAAAACCACAACCACACACCCTAACTAGATTCACCACGATATTCACGTATTTTTCTTAAAAATCAAAACATTTACAATGTTCAATATGAAATGATACTCAATGCACAATATATGAAAAATTAGTTTCAATTCAACCTAATCATCATGCAATGTTTATAACAATCAAGACTATCCTCCACAGATAGCCCAAAACAGAAATTTTTACTCAACAGATAATTTCCAATCAAAAGATATGATTTCATCATTTACAATGGGGGTGATATTACATATCCAACTCCACTATCATCATCAACATAAACATGGTTCCAATTTCACAATACCCAACATCATTTTCCATTTTCCCTTCATGATTCCAAATATCCAAAAAACTAGGGCAAAACCCATTTTGTTTTACAAAATCAATTTCAAGAAGAAATATCCACCATTTTAACATATCCCACTCATAAATACATCCCACAACCATTTTTAAAAATCCATTTAAAAAACCCATGTTTTGATTTCAAATCCAAACCCTAGAATTTTCCTAAATTTCCCAAATCAATGCCCCATTCAAAGAACATATAACTAAGCTAAAAATCATATAAAATAGTCAAAGAAATCTCTACCTCAAAGTAGAAGACACGAAAAAACAATGGGTAGAACTTGATAGAGTAAAAAACACAAACTTCTCCGATTAAAACGAAACCCTCCACATGCTCAACATTTTACTCCAAAGGATTAGGGTGAGGAAACTCACAGATTAAGAGTATTTGGGGCTAGAGTTCAAGAACTAGAGAGAGAAAGTGAAGATCTAGGATTTTGAAATGTTTAAAGAGATAGGTGAAAATGTGACTAAAAATGACTTCCTCTCAGACTGATAGACATACCTCGAGCGACCAAAACACCGCTCGAGCGAACAGACACGATAAGTGACACCGCTTGAGTGCACAAAACCACCGCTCGAGCGCACAATAACCCCTTTCCAGTAGTTCAGACCTACAATAGATGGCTTGAGTACAAGAAAAACTGCTCAAGCGAAGATATCAAATTCTCAATAGTTTTGTAGACTGTAAAAGACTGTTCAAGCATAGGAATAGTCAATCGAGCGAACAAGCAAAATTCTGGACAACAACTCTATGAAAAACTGACTTCCAAACCTGTTTCAAACACAACCAAAACTCCCAATAGCTAGACTCAACAAGTATTATGATGGAAAAGATATGAACAACAGTTAAGTACATGGATTCTCGGATTCAAAATCAAGTAAATAGGTCGGGTCTAAATCAGACTCGTTATAGAATATGAGTCAAATTTAAATATTTTTATTCATTTAACAACCCTAGTTAGGTTTGCCTTGAAAGCAACCAAATTAGTTATGCAATGTGTCTTCTTTTTGGCTAAACACACCCAAGTAGGTGTAAGTCACTAATTTGTGTTTAGATAATCTTGAATTTATTGATTACTTTGTGGATGTAACAGATTTATAATTATTGAGGTAATGAGTCTTGTATGAATTTTATAAATATTCAACTATTGTGACATGAAATAATATATTAAATATAATATAAAAGGATGATAAAATATAATATTATTAATAACTTAATTATATATATTCTCAACACAAGCAATATGGGCCACAAACTAATGAATGGTGCGTCAATAAAGCAACCATAATCTTCTTTTTGATGTTATAGTTTTTTTGTTTTTTGATTTTTTTTGTTTTTTTTGTTTTGTTTTGTTTTTTTTTTTTTTAGTGGTTTTGACATTTTGGCAATACAAATCTTATATTTTGTCATTATTACACTACATAAATGTCATATTTTGATAACCAACTCTTTGACTTGGTGGTTGTGCAACACCAATTTGCAGGGTGAGTTTATGGGTCCAATTCTTATGAAGGTGAATATCTTTTGTGACATTTATTTCTTCCTCATTATGTAGTTGTTTGTTTATTCTTAAGCTTGGGTTATGATTATTGAATTGGTCTATTATCATATTTTAATTATCCAATTTAATATAATAATTTTTATATTCGTAATTAATTTCCTACTAATTGATAATAAAAAAAAGTCATACTTTTGTAATTGTACTTAAATGGTCCAAATATCATTTATGGCCCACTAAGAGAGTCATAGAGTTGAATAGTCTTTCCGAATGTCAGCAATTATCAAATCTTGTCTTTAATTTAACACAAATTTTAACAATGTTATAATTTGGAAGAAATATCATTTTACCCTATAAATTATTATGTTTAAATTAATTTAGCACCTATATTTTGTATTATTTTAATTTGACCTCTAATTTTTTTTTTTAAATTTGATTAATTTATCCTTCTCCATTTGTTTTATCTACAATCAAACAAAACTTGCTGATGTGATACCAAATTTCATTTGAAATTTCAATTTGTCCCTCAAACTATACCTTAAAAATCAATTAGACCTTCAAATATAAAACATCAAATTTAAATATTTATTAAATAATTTTTTTATCCCAATAATGAAAAAAATGAAATTTTCAATAATATACTTTGCAAAATTGTAACGCCATCAAATAATAGACATAATAATTCCATCCAATAAACGATTCTACCTTGATTGATCAATTTCCTCAATGTGTATTAAATTTCATAAGAGAGGTATACAAAAGTGTTCACATGCAATACATATTCAATCTTCTAAAAGGATGAATCCATAGCATGTGTAACAGTATTAGCGTAAAAAAATAACAAGATAAATGCTCGAAGCTTGGAAGTTCCAAAGCTTAAGCCCGATTACACAAAATGTTGTCAAACCCCAAACACATTAAGCCATTGACTTGCCAAAAATCAAATAAATAAAAAAAAAGAAAAAGGAGAGCCTCTTGCCCTCAATACACTCCACACCCTCAACTGGGCAGGATCACCACATCATTTCTTGCACAAATCCACTATGGGTGAACACAATACCCAGTAGAGATATCTTAACAAAATATATATGTTTAAGCAGTCTCAAATACATGAATGCAATGTCATGCCATGTTCAAATATCAAAATTTTCTATTCTTTTAAATTACATGCAATGTTTCTTTAAAAAAATTCATTTTTCTCTGTAAGATTCAAATAATGACAAAGGGTGGTAAATACGACTCAGGTAATCCCCAGGCTGGTGTTTGCAAGTAGGCATAACAAGCACTACCAAATTCTCACTTTGTCAACTTCTAATTGGAAGGCACGTTGTACCTTCTCTGAGAGTGTTTTCGGTCTTTCACCTTAGATACTCAAACCAACTTAAACAGTAGTAATTACATCCCATATCTGGACTTATCAAACATATTTACCCCAAACATTTCAATAACAATAGTTATTTTCTCAAAATAATAAATTTATTTCCAAGGCATAGCCATAGTTGAACAATATTGAAAATGATGCAAATACATGAAATGAGAGGTGATTACATATAGGCATAGTTATCAGAATCCCGATCCGGATCTTACGATCCTACGATCTTATGATCTATTTAAGTACAATCGATCCGGATCGTGTAAAAAACTCCTTATAGATAGGATCTTTCGATCCTGGTAGTGGGATCTTATAGGATCGTAGAATCCCGATCCGAATCCGATCCTATCCGATCTAATTTTCAACACCAAGGATCCTCTAGAGTAAAATTTCCCTAAAGTTTCCTAGAGTGCTATATTGTGTGGTTGAGATTTATTGGCAAATCACATCAATTCTAGAGGATCCTTGCTCAATTTACAAGCCTTGTTCTGTATTGTATGACATATTTTATTGTAAATTTTATGTTTGTTGTCTAAATACCAATTTATGTGGTCAAAATAAATAATAAAAATTAAGTAGTATTGAATCAAATAGACTAAGAAAAACAAACTAGAAAACAAACATTCAAATATTGCGGTAATTTAAAAAAATTAAATAGTCGGAAAAACAAACTTAGCTTTAGCAGAGTCCAAGGAGGGTAAGATGATTGCAATTTTATCCCAATTTTTGGAGAGATTATTTTTGTGACTTGAATCAGCTCCACCAGGGATGCTAACGACAAACCTTATCATTCGGTTAAGTTATTCTTTTCAGTTTTTAATATATTTTCATATCCAACTTTGTTAAATATTTTTTCTTCATTTAACAATATAATTTCATGGATATTGCATAAAATCCATTTTTTCCCAAATTTCTTCAATGCTAGGGTTTGACCCAAAAGGGTTTTCTTTCATTTTTCATAGATTCTTCACACAATATGCTTTCAAAAGTTTCATAAGTTCATAAAACATTTCTAATTTGGGCATTCTCACAAGAAAAGTCATTTTCTTCAACATTTACAAACCCACAATACAAAAATCCACACAATACTTCCAATATCATAAAAGGAAGGACTAGACATGCTAAAATCATATATACATATGAATATAACTCAAAGAGCTCCCTACTTCAAGATTTCGAGTGAAGATGAGAGAAAAGCCCCAAAATTAACGGTGTCAAAACTTGATCTCCAACACACACAATGTTGCTCTTGAAGAGCTCTTCAAGATTAAAGAAGACACTAAAGCTCAATGGATTTGGATAGACCATGGATTAAATGAGGTGGGTGGATGGGTTTTTAGAGAGAGATGAGAAAAAAGAGAGTGAGTAATTATAGAGAGAGAGTGTGAAGTGAAAAGTGAAGTAAACATGTATAAGGGCTTATCTGCAAAACGAGATACTAGAAGGTCAACGTTACCGCTCGAGCAACAAAAAGGCAACTTGAAAGTGAGATAGAATAACCTCAAACATTCCCACCATCCCTGGGTTCACTCCAACACCCAAAAGTACAAAAAGACCTCTCGGAACACACTAGAATATAAATACATGAACAATCACAAGGAGGAGTAGATAACAACATGAGACTCAAAAGGTTCAACAGTGACGAAGATAACTAAAGAAGACAGAAATTACAGATTAATATACTCAAATTGTTTGGAAAAGACTCGGGGCATCACAAAAAAATAAAAAAAATAAAAAAATTCTCATTTAGAATTATTCCTTGAAGTCTCAAATTATCTTGAGTCAAATCTGGAGAAACTAATTGAGTCGAAAATTTCTTAGCTACTCTATGTGTGTGCGCACGCACAATTGCAACTAATTGATCAACTAATAGTAATTTCAAAGTTGAGTGGGTGAAAATAAAAAAATTTAATTCAATTACTGTCTAAAGAATACTCAACAGGACTAATACTCAATTTTTTAATTTAAAATTTAATTTTTTTTAATTTTTGAGATGACCTTTGTTACCCAAAAGACAACTTAAGAGGGGGGTGAATTGGGTTTTTACAATTAAATATTAATAATACCCTAATAAAAATCATAACTAGCACAATAGATAAATATAGTTAATGAAATAAAAATAACTAAAACAAGTGTTCTAACAACTATGTCAGTTAATGATTTTAGCACAGTGAAAATGTGAAATATAATTACAGCAATTTAAATAAATAAAGAGATAAGGGAGAAAGAGGGACAAACAAATTTATAGTGATTCAGTTTCGACTCAGCCTACATCCACTTCTCAAGCTTCACTTGAGATTTTCCACTATGCTCTACCTTCACGAAGGTGCTAGCAACCTCTTTACAAATGGAGCAATCCTTCACGGATTTTACACAGACTTTCTAAGTCAAGAACACTGATTATACTACACTCTTACAAGATTGAAAAGAATGTGTTTTTGCTTTCACAGAAAGCTACAAGAATTATCTTTCAAAGATAGATATATAAAATGAAGCTTGATTTTTCTGTAAATCTCACACAGGAAAGATGAGTTTAATGCTATAAGGCTCAGTGTATAATTTCTGAGAGGGGATGTAAACAAAAATTGAAAAACACTTCTCAGAGAATTTTTCAGAGAATAGATGTGAGGGATTATAGATCAAAGAATATTTTCTGGTTTTTTTTTTGTCACTTGTTTACATTAGAGGCTTTGGTATATATAATGAAACTTATAGCTATTGCATTTATTTGAATTTGTAGCCGTTCATAGCCGTTGTATTCATTTGAATTTATAACTGTTTATAGCCGTTATACTCTATCATTTCTAATTTGAATATATTCTACTTGAACCTTTTGAACTGCTACTGTGCTGGGCTGTTTGAACCTCTGTTTTGGACTATTTGAACTCCTGATTTAATCAAATATTAAATACATTCTAACAACATTTAGGATAAAGGTTTAGGTGAGAAATAATGGGACAAAATAAATTTTAATTCTATTTTTCTCTTTCAAATAAATTAAAACATAATTAAATAAATCATCAAAATAAATTTTGGATTTAAAACATAATTAAATAAATTATCAAAATAAATTTTGGATTCTATTAAAATATAATTAAATAAATCATCAAAATAAATTTTGGATTCTATTTTTCTTTTTCAAATAAATTAAAACATAATTAAATAAATCATCAAAATAAATTTTAGATTCTATTTTTCTCTTTCAAATAAATTAAAACATAATTAAATAAATCATCAAAATAAATAAGTCTGACAACCTTGTTTGGTTCCAATTTTCTAAATTTTTTGAAATTTGAAGTTTTTGTTTTTGTTTTTCTTTTTTTTGTTTTTAGTGAATTTTTTAATTTCTTAAGTAAATTTTTTACTTTTTAGATGCACATATCCTAGATGTACCTAAAAAGTAAAATATTTAGAAAAAAATATTTTAAAAATTAATAAATATACTGAATTTTTATATTTTTGGTATTTAGTGCATTTTTAAAATATTTTTTCACAAATATTATATTTTTTTAATTATATTTATATTAAGTGTATCTAAAAACTAAAAGAAAATATTAAAAATATTTAAAAAATTTAGGGAAAATAAAAAAAAATACGGAAAATAAAAAACACAATTTTCAAAAAATTAGAAACAAACAAGGTTTTAAATATGGGTAAACTAGCAATAAGTCCTAATAGTTTGACTTAATTTTCATCAAGCCCTATTGAAAATAAGTTCTAATAAAATTGCCACTAAAAATATTTTTTTTGACTATTTTTTGTATATATTGCGAAAAATTCACAATTAATGACTTCTTTTTATCACGATTTTTATAAATTGTTGCTAAAACTTACAATTAGTGATGTTTTCTGTGACGAAATTTTCAAAGTATCGCTGAAAGTTGAAAATTAGTGATTTGTATTGTGACAATTTTTTTAAGTTGTCTCTAAACTTATAATTAGTGACATTTTTTGTGATAAAACTTTCAAACTGTCGCTGAAAATTAATAATTAATGACTTTTTTTAATAGTATTTGATTAAAAGCGCCATTAACTCTCACAAAATTTATTGGATAATAAGTCTACTTAGTAGGACCTACACGTAAGTCTCCCTTTAAATATTTAAATTATTTTTTTTAATATTTGGAGGCTAATTGATTTTTAAGGTATAGTTTGAGCGATAAAATAAAGTTCCAAATGAAATTTAGTGACACGTCAGCAAGTTTCGCTTAATTGTAGATGGAAACAGACGGTGGAAGGCATATTGATCAAATTTAAAATGTTTAAAATTTAAATTAAAATAATATGAAATTTGAGTGCTAAATTAATTTTTGCATAAAAATTTGAGAGGTAAAATAATATTTGTATAATTTGATATGGAAATATAAGAGAGAGAAGGACCCAATTAAATTTAGAGAGAAAGACCAAAAGTTTTTTTGCAATGAAAAAATCCACACTTCTACTAGTAACAGATTGTCTTGGTTCCCTAGCAATAATCATTTTATACTGTTATTTTATTTTATTTTAGGGTGCTTCAATAAAAACAAAATAAGCCAAATATAAGAAATTCCTCTAACATCTAGTGCTATTTGATTAAAAATAGGAAAATGTTTGAGAGCCACAATTTTTGTGGTCACAATGGCTCAAAACTGTCAAAACGACGTCGTTTTGAGTGCAAAACATGCCAAAACGACGTCGTTTTGATAGTTTTGAACCATTGTGGCCACAAAAATTGTGACCCTCTAACATTGTTGTTAAAAATATAAGGAGGGATAAACTAAAGAGATGAAAACATATGGCCAAGCCATTGCTCAATTTTTTTATTTATTTTTTATTTTTTTAATCAGTAAAAGTTAATGGTTAATTAGATTATCATCTAGAGTTGTTGAACTCTCATCTTTTCTTTACAAGTATTTAAGGCTCGTCTCCCATCTCACTCATAAGAGTAGAATCCAAAATCTCTTTTGAAGAGAGACTTGGTCAGCCATTGCCCATGTTGATGAGAAGATCCGCACATTTGTTCGCTTCCCTATAGTAGTGATTGATTACGCTACTCCCATCTTACCTTTTTCTTTTCATTTTTAAATCTTTATCCAAACACAACCTTGCGTGAGTTCGAAAAATATTATGTCATGAAATTGTGTTAGTAATTTTTTCCTAAACATAAAATAGATGATTTAAATTTAAAATTAGTGAAATATGGGTCGTATTTGTAGGACAATCTTCACTGTATTTAAAAAGATTTAATTCTGTTGTGTACAAAACAACAACCAGAATATAAAGAAATAAAGAAAAGGAGAGAATATGTTTAATTACAAAAATCAAACTCGAAATAAAAATAAATAAATAAAAATAAAACAGATTTTATTTTGTTACAAAAACAAAATTAAAATCTGAATAAATACACAAATAAAAAACAACACTGAAAGTAATTAAATAACTTACTTGATTTAATTTCTTCGAATTATTTTTCTGATCAAGTCCAGTGTTTAACACTGTCTCCTTAAGACAGATTCGTCCTCTCCACGGTGCTTTCAGAATATGAACGTCTATCTCCCAGCTGATAAGTGAACTTATTGATGAATAGTCTTGTGTGCTTCCTTCTAGTTGCTCAGGGAGTGTTCATCTTTGAGAACTCCTAGTATGGTTTTTTTTTTGTTTTGTTATTTTTGTTGTTGTTATGGTCTAATTACATTGCATTTCTTGGCGTTTTGAAAATTATATGTGACGAAGGATATATCCTTAGAGTTGGGAGTTAGAGTTGAAAATGTCATAAACTTAGTCGAAGAAAGGGGTTCGGGGGGCACCATTTTGCAAGAACTAAATGTGACGAAGGATATATCCTGTTGACCTAATCGTTTGGAAATTCGAACAATGGATTTGTAAAGTTCAGCTAAGGTTTAGGCGCAATTGTGTATTTGATAAGTTTAACTATCACCACTAAAAAATGTGCAACAACAGTTGAACAATACACAGTTTATATATATAACATGGCCTCAAGATTTGGCTGATGGGAGGATAATTACTCAGCAACAGAACATGGAACTTAGGACTAAAGAAGCCAAGTATTGAAGATACGTATCAAAATTAGATAGTAAGATGGAAGAATAGGTAAGCATAATCTTATATAGCTCTTGTCCCCATAAGCCTATAAAGAACCCAAGGCATTACTCATTCACAAACAGAAGGTCCATGTTTGGCACTTCTTTCAAAAATCTGTTTTCTCAAAACGATTTGCCGGATTTGGACTCTTTGGTTCAGATTTAGAACCGTGACACAAATCGAGTCCGAACTGTAGCACGAGGTCCCCCGCAGGCTCGTCTACAACAACCTTGCGTGAGTTCAAAAAATATTATGTCATGAAATTGTGTTAGTAATTTTTTCCTAAACATAAAATAGATGATGTAAATTTAAAATTAGTGAAATATAGGTCGTATTTATAATGATTGTGGTTCCTAGTTCTACTTTTCTAAAAAATATTGTGAAAATTTTTTTCTGAATTCATAATTTGTTGTTAAAGGTCAAGCTAATTGTACTAGTTCCATGATCCAATTAAATTGTCTTTATCCACTCATTTTTTGAAAGACAATTCAACCATTCAAAGAAAGTGTTTGTGATCAACCTCGGGCAAAATTCAATTTGTTATACCTGAAAGGAGAGGCAAGGTGGAACAATGTGGTCCATAATCAAAAGCTAAAGAACAAGGTAAAAAAGCCCGTTGATATATGTATATCTGTTTTCTGTGGATATTTATAAAAAGGAGACCAATCTTGCTACAGTTAAGTTTTTGGCAAATCTGCTTTGCCTTGGTAACAATTTATCTGTTATCATTTTAAAATAGTCAAAATACATTTCAACATAATAAAAATTAACAAAATTTGTACTACATGCTTAAGTTGTGAGAATTCTTTTTGTTTTTTAAAAAAAAAAAAAAATCAGTCGAAGTCAAAATACAATATAACTATGCGTTATTTTAGGGTAACTATCAATGGGTTTTAATAATTGAATTTAATTTCCATCAAGTCCTATTGAAAACAAGTCTTAATACAGTCGTCGCTAAAAATAATTTTTTGTGATAATTTTTTACATGTGTTGCTAAAACAATAGTTTTCAGGCGAGTATTAACATGCCACCATTTGAGACCTTGTGTAGCCGACCGTGTAGATCTCTTATATGTTAGGCCGAGGTGAGCAACGCACCTATGTTAGGTCTTGAGTTTGTTTGGGAAACGACGGAGAATGTTGCAGTTATCCGTAAGAAATTGGTTTCAGCTCAGAGTCGTCAGAAAAGCTATGCCAACCGTAGGAGGAGGCCGTTATCATTTGAGGTAGGAGATCATGCCTTCTTGAAAATATCACCTAGACGGAGTTTGATGAGGTTTGGGAAGAGCAGAAAGTTGCCTCTTGGATTTATTGGGCCTTTTGAGATCTTAGAATGTATTGGGGAGGTAGCTTATCGTTTGACCTTGCCGCCATAGCTTTCTGGGGTTCATGACATGTTTCATTCTGTATGCTTCGGAAGTATGAGCCAAATCCGTCACATGTGTTGGATTGGACCGCATTGGAGGTAAATGAGGATGCTTCGTATGAGGAAAGACTGGTTAGAGTTTTAGATACACGAGAGCAAGTCTTGCGAGGCAAGACAATTCCCTTGGTAAAGGTGTTGTGGTGACACCACGGGTTTGAGGAGGTGACGTGGAAATGTGAGGCGGAAGTCCGTGAGAAGTATCCGGATCTTTTTGTTAATGTTCGAAACTTGAAATGCAAATTTTGTTATGTTGATTAAATGTAAAACATTGCATATGTTTTGGAAAAAGTGAATTGTATATTCAATGCTGAGAACCTTGTTTATTGTTGTTATGAGATTGAATGACCAGTGGATGGTCATAGTTATGAGGATGGTTGAATCTTTGTTATGTTGATTTAAATACAGTGGTTTTGTGTTGATTTTCAAATTTCGGGGACGAAATTCCTTAGGAGGGAGACGTTATAGTAATTCTGGTTTAAACACGACCCGTTCATTGTTTTGAATCCGGGTTTTCTTGTCTTGATGATTATACATGCCTTCTTTCGTCTCATTCTTTGTTGAGTTTGGTTATCAGAATGTCTTGGTTGTGTTTGAAACAGGTTGGGAGTTAATGTTTCAAAACTGTTGCTGCTAAGTTTTTGGCTCGTTCGCTCGAGTGAACTTTGAGAATTTCCAGTACTTTTGTAAGTCTGCAAACTACTGGGAGTATGGCATTTTTTGCTCGAGCAGTGTTTCTTGCACTCGAGCAGTCTTGGCTTAAGCAGTGCTTCTTACGCTTGAGCAATCTTTTGGATTTCTCAATACTTTTGCAAGCCTGCAAAACTATTGGGAGGGTGGTGTTTTTAGCTCGAGCAATCCTTCTTGCGCTCGAGCAGTCCTTCTTGCACTTGAGCTGTTAACCTTCGTATGCAAAACTTCTGAGAGTATGTCATTGTGCGCTCGAGCAGTACTTTGTTCGCTCGAGCGGTCTCACTTTTTGTGTCTGGTCGCTCGAGCAGTCTGCATGTACATCATTTCTCAAAAGTCACTTTTTCATATCTCTCTCTCTCTAAACATTTCAAGACTTTAGATCTACACACACACACACACACACACACACACACACACTCTCTCTCTCTCTCTATAGTTCTTGAACATTTGACCCAAATACTCTCGATCCGTACATTTCCTGACCCTAGTCCATTTGATAAAAAGGTAGAGCACGTCGAGAGCTTCATTTTAATCGGAGAAGTTCAAGTTTTTGATATCGTCAAGTTCTACCCATCTTTCCCTTGTGTTTTTTTCTTTAAGGTAGGTATTACTTTTACTCTTTTTATGATTTTTAACTTAGTTATTTGTCTTTTAGAAAAGATATTGTAATTTGGAAATTTTTGATAAAAATCTGGGATTTTGGTTGGAAATCAAAAGAGTGGTTTTCAAAATAGGTTCTTGAATATGTATATGAGTTTGTAAATGTGGTTAAGTTGTGATAAATGACGGATTTTCATCATTGGAGTTGATTTTTAAAGAAATGAGATTTTACCCTAAATGGTGAACATTTGATTTTGTAAAGAAAAACTAGAACTGATATTGGTTTTATAAGATTGGAACGATGATGATGATAGTAGCGGAGTTGGATATGAATGTAGACGCGCCCGCGTGGGGCCCCGCTACAGTTCGGACTCGATTTTGTTTGTGGTTCTAAATCTGAACCAAAGAGTCCAAATCCGGCAAATCGTTTTGAGAAACAGATTTTTGAAAAGAAGTGCCAAACATGGACTGCTTTGCCAGATACAGAGTCGCCACCTAAATATTTTTTATGGGGGAATTTAGGAAACCCTGACTCGGTGCCAAAGGCCACGTGTCCGTCATCGCCAAAGTTGCCTCGGCTCGGGAGCTTGGGTACGATTGAGGAAGGTCAGCTATGAGCACCCCCTCTCGCCCGATCCGAAGATCAGCCTCTACTAACCATGATATCCGTTTTTGAAAACGTTATGTGTTCTTATTCCAATTATTAGTCTAGAATTACTATGTTATGCGCACAGCACATAAGTATAGATTAGATTGCCTAATTTGGAAATAAGCATTGCATACCCGTTTGTCTTGAAAAAAACACTTTGGAATTTGCTACTCCCAAGTAGGCTAAAACATGGATTTCAATGAGCTATTCCAACTCAGACAATCCAACCTTCACCCACAGGCATCCAAACAGTTTATCACATAAGCATTTAGCCACATGGTAAGCATGCTGTCATGATAGCATTCACACGCATGGGATATGCTAAAGCATAAATGCTTACCGGGTACTCCAAGCCAAAACAATAAACTAGTTAGCCAACATTCATGGTCCTAGTTCATGTCAAATTGACTAATGCAACACATGCAGGATGCAATTAGGGTAGGCTTGGCTAACCTAAACATGGCATGTGAAATGCAATCAATTGATGCACGTATTCAGTTTGGAATTGAAATACAAATGCAGTTAGAATGATGTACCGAGCTTGGTGCATGCGAGACAAATGTATGGATGCACGCATGCATAGCATAAGGTATGCTAATTTAAACATGACCTATTACTAACCATCAAAGCAGGTAAGTAAAAGAGAGAAAGAAGTGGGGGTTGGAAGACATGCACACACTCACCCACACTTATTACAAATTCGCCCTCGCTCGGAGGGATCGAAAGAATAATACAAATTAACTAACTCGCAAGCTAATTAATTATTACAAATCACCTAATTAATTAACAAACTAACTAAGCATAAGAAAAGCGATAAAAGGGGCCTTGGGAGGACGGTTCGATGCGCGCGTGCTCGGGTCTTGCTCGGAAGTGCACCGCCATGCATGAGCTGCCTCTGTTTTCCCTGCACTGCCTCTTGAAAGACTGCTAAAGTCTCAGAATTGTTTCCCTGGGCATTGGGAGACACCACCGGCTGAGTAGAATAGCCACCGGCAGTGTTATGTGATCATCGGCTGTTGATGAAGCTATCGGCCCAGGAAGGATTGCCGGTCGGCACTAAACTCTGCCGGTCGGCAGAAAATTCTTGCAGAATCTGCAATTGATAGCAACAGAGGGCAAGGCATAGCATGGTGATGCAATTCAAGCAATATATGCACCAATCCTATCCCTTATCATGTGTATGACTCAAAGGGACATGGTCCTTGGTTCTCGGACCATCAATCGCGCATTTCCATGCGTGATGGCCCCAGGGACCAAGTGTGCACATTTTGATGTCAAATGCAATGCAAACCAGCAAACCAATGGGACTCAACCTCTATCATGATTTGGTCAAGAGGTAGAGTATGCATGCCAATGCAATGCAATCTTAAGCATGTTGACTAGTATGTAACATGGATAATGCAAGCAATCATACAGGACATGCAAGGCATGAGATAATGCAACCAACAAGTATGCAAGGCACAATGTGGGTGTTTAAGCATGTAATCCAACATGTGACTTCATTCAATCATGCAAGTTCAACTATGCAACAACTCACCAATATGCTACAACATACAAGGAGTACATGCAACAAACAAAGAGGTGGACTTAAACATGATTTAGGCAGTCCTAACTAGGCCTAAAACAGTGGCCAAAGTGCCCAAAATGAAGGACTAACACACACGCGCACATGCATGCAATGGGTGTCCAATACTTCAAGCATTTAAAAGCAATTCTCAAGCACACTTAAGAGGATGCAAACATGGACTAACGTCATGCATTAAGCTCTGAAAATCATGCAAGAACATGGTGCCAAACCAAGCAAACAAGATAGGCTAAGCATGGGACAATGGTCCAAGATTCAAGGCAAGCTAAAAGGGGTATTTGACCACACTTAGCAAGATCAAACATGGCATAGATTTAATGACCAAAACAGAGTTTTAGTACATAAAACAAAGCCCAAAAGACCACTTAGATGGCATCTAAATGGCTTGAATTCAAAACCATGCACAAATGCACTTTCAAGTAGCATACCACACAAGCTCATAAGGCATCAAAGGGGCATCCAAGGCGAACATACAAGCATGCTAAGGGGACTGAAATGATGCTATAAATGGTGCCAAATCATTAAAACAAAGCAAGTAATGCGTGCTATACCTTCACATACTCAAGGCCAACAAGCCAAAATGCAAAGGGGCTATACTAAACATGTCATGGCCGACCAAAATGACTAAGGACAGACCTCAAACATGGCAAAATAAGCACAAAAGCTTCACAAAGCTAAGCCTAAAATATGCTTGAACAATGGTTTACAACCTAAGGCATATTAAGGCCTAAACATGGCATTACAAGGTAGGTATGCTAAGCATGCATGGTGTACCAAAACCAACTAAAAACAGAGGCATATTATGACATAATAAGCACAAAAATTAGCTAAGGCATGGTCAACATGACGCTTAGCTAGGTGCTCCTTCAAGAGGCCAAAAATGGTCCTTTTTAAGGACAACAAGGAGAAGGGGTGGCCCTCTCCTCCCTAGGACCTCAAGGCACCATCCTCACCTCTGAAATCCTTCAAGATTTCAGTGGTGAGGAGGCCCAAACACCAAGGTCCCGGAGCTCACTTAAAATAGCACAAAATGGGGTCTCTCAAGGCCTAAGAGGGGTCAAACACCTCCAAACCACAAAACACTCTAAACAAACTATTTAGAGGTTCCAAAAACAGAACTTTTTTATATTATACACTAAGCTCAAAAACAGTTCTAAAATAGGAAAAAATAGTATGCAAGAATGGGAAATAAAAGGGCAAGTTGTTACCCTTGAAGACCTCTTTCACGGATGAAGCTCCAGCAACTCCTTAAGCTCCAAACTAGCTCCAAAACTCTGAAAACAATCCCTTAGAACCCCAATAGTCAAGGGAAGGTGTAATGGTGGGTGTTTGTGTGCAATACTATGAACAAATACACCTAGAACACTCAAGGGAGGGAGAGATATAGAGATAGAATATGTATAAATTCTAACCCTAGAACCAGAGCTTCTAACAATGTCTTTTCTTTCTAAAATGTCTAACCCTAAGCAAGGGAGAGGGGAGCTCCTCTTATAGAGGAGCCAATCTTGTAAAGCTTACAAGGTAAGCTAACAAGAAGGCCATCCCTCCATACACGTGTATGGAGGGGAACAAAATGCCATACAGCTGTATTAAAATATCTGCAAAGCAGATGAACAGTAGTCGGCTGCTCAAAATTGCCATTTTGACAAATGGACTGCCGACCGGCAACAAAGAACGCCGACCGGCAATATACATTGCCGATGGCAACAAAACACCAGCCGGTGGCCTCTGGCCATGGCCGGTGATGTGTGGGGATGCCTCACAAGGCATTCCCTGCCCCTCTAAGGCAAAACATAAGTGTTTGGTGCAAAACCAAACACTAAATAGTTGAGTTCGGAGATCCTGAGGCAAGGCGCGTAGCTGAGACCTCCGGGAACTCCAAACGAACACAAACATGGATGATCACCGGGTGTTCAAACAGTGACGTCCAAGTCTTGAGGACGGTCAAAAATGGGGTGTCTACAATGAATTATCATTTTTATCTTGAAATGTTAGAAAGTATATTTTTATTGAAAATTATTTATCTGTTTAGAGAATATTTGTTTTGGGCTATCGGTGGAGGATAGGTATGATTGTTGTAGAAATTATATGAGAATTAGGTGAATTGAAACTAATTTCTCATCCATTTGTATTGAGCATTATAACATATTTAACACACTAAAAATGTTTATTGTTTTGAGAAAAATGAGTGAATTCCTTGGTGAATCTAGGTAAGGAGTGTAGTTGTGGTATTAAGTTGGCATGTGTGTCCTTGGTGAAAGTCCAGAAACCAGCACGAATAGGTGTCGAATCTTTTGGTTAGTACTACAAATGGCTATTGGTAGAGCTTGTAGCCTACTTGCAAACACATCCTAGAGATTTTCAGTGTTGTATCCACTGCCTTGTTTTCTATTATAAAGGAAATGATTTCATGAATTGTGATATAACTTGGCATTGTATGGTTTTGGAAAGAGATATTAAATGTTTTGACATGAGCATTGCATATGCACTCACCTTATAACTCTGTTAAGATTCACTATGTTAGAGTATCTTTATTGGGCTTTAGTTCACCATATGTGGAAAACCATTTTCAAGTGCCAATGATATGCCTCCGCCAAGGCCGTAACTTGAGAGGACTTGGAGCCGAAAGCTTCTTGTTTTGTTTTGGTTGTATTTATTTTGTATAAGCCTAGGCCTTTATCTATATTGAGTTTCAAACTCACTTTTATTGTAACCAAGCATCGTCTTGGAAAGTTATAGCCAATAGGTGTAGCTCGACTTTTTCGCGTCCCTTTTCGGAAGGCGAATAAGCCCTATAGTTCGGACTCCCGCGATGCTGAATCTGATTCCACAAGTGCAATGTGAAATAGATAATCACCAAAGACTCTAAATCCGGCAGATCTTTTGAAAAATCAATTTTGAATCAAATTGCCAAAAATGGACTGCTTTGCCAGATACAGAGTTGCCTCCTAAATATTTTATTTTTAGGAAATTTAGGAAACCCATGACTCATGTCAAAGGCCACGTGTCCGTCATCACCAAGATTGTCTCAGCTCGGGAACTTGGGTACAAGAGAGGAAGGCCATGAATTGAGCACCCCCGCTCGCCCGATCAAAGATCGGCCTCTACTAATCATGATATGAATCTTATGTACATTATATGCTCTTGTTCCGGTTTATTAGGCTAACATTACTATGTGATGCGTACACACACAAGTATAAACTAAATTTGCAAGAATTAGAATACTTGATTCGTGTTGGTTTTGAAAATTGTTTTGAAATATGTACCACTTGAAAAAGTTATCGCATATGAACATTATTCAAATTATTCTAATTCAAGCAACAAGCCTTCATCCACAAGCATTCAAGCAGTTTATCAATTAAGCAATTAGCCTCATGGCAAGCATGCTAAATATGGCAACAATCACACACATGCAATATGCTAAAGCAAGTAAAGGCTCACCTAGTACTCTAAGCCAAAAGATAAACGAGTTAGAAAAATGCATGATTCCTAACTTATGCAATATGCCTAATGCAACACATACGATACGCAATCTAAATAGACTCAGCTACTAATATGGCATATGAAACAATTTTGATAACATGCGGTCTAAGCACGTATCAAAGAAGTATTAAACTAACAATGCAATTAGAATGATGAATCGAGTTTCAGTGCATGCAATACAAGTGGATGCAAACATGAAGTATGCTAAATAAAACATGATGTCCCTAATCTAACCATCGTAAGCAATTAAATAAAAAGGAGAAAGACGTGGGGTTGGAAGACATACACATTATTATAACATTTCGCTCTCACAAAGAAGAGTCTGAATAAATAAGCTAATTAGCTAACTAATTAAAGTTAAGTTAAGCTAATTAACTATTACAAAACAAATGAATAAATAGCTAAACTATTTAACTAATTATTACAACAATAAAATAATTAACTATTCTAGCTAACTAATTATTACAACAAATTAACTAACTAATTTAACTAAGTAATTAATTACAACACAACTAGGTAACTACTTTAACTAATTAAATAATTACAGCACAAGTGCAACTAAAAAAAGTAAGTAAGCTAAACAACTAGCTACTCTGCCTCGGGAAACGAGGGATGTTCATGCGTATGTTTGGTTTCCACCTGAAAACGCCACTATTTTGCTTCCAGAGAGCCTTTGTTGCACAGAGAACACCTACATTGTTGCCCACTTCCAGAATAACTTTGCGCTGCCAAACAAACACACTGCTGAATTTTGCATCAGTGGCCGGCCGGCCAGTGATGAAGCCTGTCGGCCATAGAAAGTGGCTTGCCAGCCACTGCTGCCCAGTTCACCTTGCTACAACAGAGGACAAACAGAGCATGCACAGGGTATTCTCAAGGGTTGTTTACACAACTCACCCCCATTTTCATGAACAAATCAAAGAAGTAGTGAACTTAAGCCACAAATTACAAACTCAAGCAATTTCATTGCATGATGGCTTGTGAATCAAAGTGTGAAATTTCAATGAATGCAATGCGACAAAATAAGACATAAAACCTCCTCCCTTTCATGAAAGATCAAGGGACGTGGTGATCTTGTAAACTTGAATCATTTTATCACTAATGAGTATGAAATGCTTCAAGCTTCCATGTGTTCAATTAACGTCCGATTGAACACAACCAAATTATTATCTTGCACCATTTGTAGCCTCAATTTTAGTTACTCAATTTTAGATTACCAACTATTCTTTAATCCATTAAGTCCAATGGTGAGTGTAAGTCCTCTAAATGGAAAGAAGGTTCAAACCAAAAGTTGTTTTAGGCATGAATGAGATATCATGCCGTTGGTAATGAACCCCCAAAGGGATTAAACCATTAAGCATGACATTTCAATCTCATGCTCTAAACAAACAAGTTATTTGAATCACTTTCAAAGCAAAACAAAAGCCAAGAAAGGAGAGAGGTTGTAGAGATGATTAAGTGCTGAAAATAAGTAAGAAAAACATAAATAAATGTTATCAACTCAAACAAGATGGTGTCTAAGGTCTAGAATACCAAACTCATGAGGACAATTACACTATAAGCGTGCAAAACAAAGCTCAAATGAAACCAAAACAGTGCTAAAAAGGTCTAATACAGTCATAAAACATGCTGGAATTAAGTTACAAAAAGCTAGACTAATATGCTAAAATATGGCCCAAGCTAGGCTAGTAAGCAAGACACAGGGAGGAGAGGCTAATTCCTTCAAATTTGGACTTCAAAACATGATTTTCGCTACTGAAAAAGCTTTGAAAATCAGTGTTTAAAAGCTCTGAAAAAGATAGTGAAAGGATGGGAAACACAAGGACAAAGGCCTCCAAAACAAGGCACAAAGAAGGGTGAACCACCCCTCAACCTTTAATGGCCTTAGAACCCAAGTTTCAGCCCAAAAACACAGAGGTTTTACAGCCCAAAAACACTTGAAAAATAGTAAGGAAAATAATAGATAAAGCAAATAAAGAGGCAAAGCCTTATACCTTTTGAAGAGAAGAAGCAATTCAAGCAATAAAACCAAGACAAACACACTCTCTAGAGCTTAAACCAAGCTCAAAGACACCTCAGCTCAAAGATGAGAAGGTTTAGTTAAAAGTGTATAGGCAAAGGTTGAAAATTTGTAAGCAAAAGTGTAGAGATTTGGTAGAGAGAGAGAGAGAGAGGAAATTTTTTGTTCTAAAATTTTCTAACCTTTAAAACATGAAGGGAGGTCTCTTATATATAGAAAACCATGAGCCTTCTTAAAAAACATTCAGCCCGACACGTAGGGGCAGGTGCATGCATCTGTGCAAATAGTTGGCACAACTGTCACAAAATATCTGCAAAAGAAACTAGTGGCCGGCCAGCCACATTAGTGGCCGGTAACCCACAATGGTGGCCGACAGGCTACCAAGGGTTGCAGGCTTGAAGAAACAAGGCTTAGTCCAAAACTAAGGCAACAAGGTTGTAGGGTTTGAAAGGCTCAAAGCTGTGGCATTCCGCTGAGGACTTCAAGCACTTGGCAAGCAAATACGTTCATCGTCGGGTATGCATGCGAGGACGTCCAAGTTGTAAGGACCGTAAAAAATGGGGTGTTTACAATAGGGAATTACTTTATTTGATTATCTTTTATTTCGTATCTTTTGCTCATGACACATGCTGTAGATTTAGGGGTTAGGACTTATGAATGTATAGTTGCATATGCCATCTTTTTGTGTAGCTGAATCATATAAATTAGAGATAATTACTTTGTCTCATGTTGTTGTTTAATTAATATTGTGAATTAGTTTTATTGTTATATTTTGGGGGTGTTACAGATAGCCCGGTTTCAATGTGCAGAAATAAGAGAACAGAAAGAACAAAAAGAAGAAAAATTAACAAGTCAAACAAGGGGGGTTAGATCATCAACAAAATCATCGCCAAGAGCTACTCTCTTTTGTTCGGTTGTAACAACACTCTCTTGCTCGGTCGTAGCAGTATCTTCATCTCCGTCGAGATCGGCTAGCGGAGCCTCTATCTCTTTATCAGCCCTTTCCTCGTGCAAAGCGTTGAAGATGTTCTTGGTGTAAGAAATTATGTAGCTCGGCAGGAAGTGAGGGGGAGGAGCGGTGAACACCTTGGTCGAAGGACCATGACCGAGCTCTCGCAAGTGGCCTTCTAACCGGATTGGAAGAAGATGTCTTTGATGGCCTTGACTTGCTTGGTGTAGCTTTCTTTGGCATCCTTAAAACCTTGGTCTTCTCTCGCCTTCACAACTTTAGACTTCTCTTTCTTCAACGCCTCCAGCTCATCACGCACCGCATCCCATCTCTCTCTTGCTCGGTGTTGAAAAGTTGACCAAGGAGCCGAGAGTTGTCTGCATTGGTGAGCTCAAGAGAAGCTTTGGCCTGACCAAGCCTAGTTCAGCTTCGAAGAATTTTCCCTACGTAGTGACGTCAGCCACCTTCTGGAGCAGATTCATAACCTGGTCCATCACCATGTGGGTCTTCTAGATCACCTGTAAGGTGGAAAACAATTAGAATGTACAGCCGAGCAAACAGTTAACCAATTTTCAGTGCAACATTTACCCTGGTCATGGACTTCACTGCGGATTTAACCATTCGGGCGTCTGGCACATAGTCGGTGTTGAGCATGTCACCCGGCAACAGTAAGGACTTGGACATATCAAAGGCCAGGAGGTGCTCCTTGTCTCCCTTGACAGAAGCGTCGGCTAAGATAATCATTCCTCGGGACTGCAACTTTGGTTGCCAGGTAGGATCTAGCTAACCTCGGTGGCGACGTGCTTGGTGCTAAACTCGACCTCTAACTCAAACAAAGGATCGGTCGAGTGAGCCCTTTTTCCAACCCGGCGAGATTAAGTACCGGATGGTTGAGCATTGGAGATGGCCAAGGCCAGCACAGTTGCTAAACTTTGACATGCTGTTGGAGTAGGTGTAATGAGGCCACTCGGTATCTCCTGAGAGGTAGTTGTGATGAGATTTTTGATTCTGTTTCTTTTCGCCATCTCCTCTTCTTCGATTAGGCGAATGAGAGAGACGTCTAGAAGATTTAGATCTAGAGGGGGGAAAATTCAAACATGAAGTCTATGACCTTACTCTTTCTTTTGGCCGAATAACGATAACTCGACACGTAATCGAGCAAATCGTGATAGTTAAGGTTTTTATATTGTAGTGCGGTTCTTAGAGCCGCTTCGTCAAGGCGTGCATATAGCACTTGCAGATTGGTGATACCTGCAAAAGAAGTCTGTTAGCTCGGCAAAACTAGATCAAAATGAAACTGACTGGTTTTGGAAATTGGCTTACGTGTTAAGGCTTTGTTTTTACTGATGTACCAACCGGGTACATCGATCGTTTCATAGTTGTCGGTCACCTAGAAACAGTCGTCGTCATGAAGATCATTGTCCAGTGTGCCGGTCACTAGATGCTCTTTGCCCAATCTAATTTTTAAATACCAGTTAAAATTGTCACTGGTGAGACTGAACGTATATTGTCGAAGTATCTTGGCCAGGCCTAAGTTTAAGCCCAGTCGATAATTCAGCTCGGCAACTCCATTTGTTATGCGAAAGATGTTGGTGGAGACTTGAGTTGGGCACAGCCCGGTGTGTCTTAAAAATTTGCACATCAATGGCTGTATTAGGAAGCGAAGCCCCCTTTGATGATGGACAACGATGAAGGGGCAAGAGTCCAATTTGCCCCAAGGGGTCGCCCCTCTTCCCTGAGCTTGAAATGCACGTCGGCTGGAAATGCCGTACTCTTCTCAGAACTCGGCTAGGGCACCCGCGTGTGTTTACCAGGAAGCGTTATCGCCCCATGTAGGCTTGTCAAGTCTGCTCGGCAAAGCGTGTTTATCAAAACTATGCAGCGACTGCTCGGTCTTTGAGAGCACTTGTGTTGGCGTGCCTGGTTTCCTAGGATTCTGCAAGTGGAAAATCAAATTTAAGTACAAGTGGCAGCTTAGTTATTCAAGTGAGTAGGATTCTTAGCTCGGTCGTTCAAAGGGGTTGGGTTTTGGCTCAGTCATCAGTGCTTAGTGTGTACTTAGCTGGGTTTTAGCTCAACTGCGTGAGCGAAGCAGATTTATCTCGATCACGCGACCGCCCTAAGTTATTGTGATTCCTAGCCCGGTACCTTATTGCCCTAAGTTATTGTGATTCCTAGCCCGGTTTCTTCTTCAGGTATGACAGATACAAAGTTTGCTTGATTAAGTTGGGATTTTGGTTCAAATTACGATTTTTCGCCCGGTTAAGCCTAGTTCTTCCTGTGTTCATCCCAGAGGATGAACTAGGTGATGAAAAATCACGATAGAGGCTACTCAATGCCAGGAATTGCCCAAAACCCTTGTTTATTAAAGTTTTTAATGGTTTTAGACCCCTTTATGATCTTTTATACATGGAAAATATAGTGAAAACCCCAAAACATTCAAAGCACGTGAAGAATAGAGATGAACATAAGCAGGCATAGAGAAACTTATGGGTTGAAGCTTTGATCGAAGTTTTGATCGGGTGAAAGATGCTCTGACGATGGCTGTGAAGAAGTATCCCTGACGAAAAAGCTCTGATGTGGGCACGAAATGTGGAAAATAGGGACTGGATGCTCTGACTTGCTGGGTTCGACGTCAGAAAAGAAGATGAACAGTGAGTATCTAGAAGTAAAGTACAGGATGTATGCATATGGCTCACACTTGAAAGGGCGCCAAAAATTTGAAAGGTTTTTTGGAAATCGCGCCTTTCATTATGACGCGTGTCCCCTTGAGAAGACATTGCGTCAAAGTAGTGGGTTGAACAGCGTTACGTGTGGTGTGGTATTTGCATCGAGCTCCAGGCAGCACGAAACTCGCACTGAGCTTTGTGTAGCGTGTGATTCGCAACGGGCTCCTTAAGGCGTTAGATTTGAACCGTGGAATGTTCTAACCAGGCAACTCATATAGCTTAGCCAGTATTGGTAATTCAATTTATACTGGAGCATAACAGATTAAGGGACAATTGAGAGAGAAGTTTTGGCCTTGCAAAATGGCCGAGTTATTGACTTGATGGGCCGAGCCCGACCCACTGCCTTACAGTTAGTTGGGCCAGACTGAAATGGACTAGGTCCACCAAGCAATGTCAACCAAGCTCCACTACCTCGACCAGAGTGTTCTATCTATGAATCGTGTTGACCTTACCGAGCTATGATGAACCAAATAGAGCTGGGCCGAGGTGGAGAACTAGGGCGAGTTGACTTGGCCAAGATGCAGTTGACCGGTTGGGCATCTCGGAGCTAAGACGGTTTGTGTAAGCTGTTGGAAGTGAACGGCCTAATGCTGGATTATGGATAGCTCGGCAAGAGTTGTTACCATCTAAGTAAGGTATATTTAAAAAAGTAAAAAAAAAATTAAAATTTTAAAAATATTTACGCAAAAAAAAATATATATATATACAAAAAAAAAAGCATTTAATTTTTAGAAAACTAATTTTTAATTTTTTTTTAAAAAAAATCAAACCAAAAAAGTCCCTCGCACAGCAATTCTTAGGCTCTATTTGGAAGAGTTTTGGAATTATGATTCTAACTTTTAGTTTGCATATGGTGTTTAGTTGTTATTTTCAAAAATTAATTCCACACTCATTTTTAAAAACTCGATCGAATGTGAAAAAATTTAGATTAACCGATCGTCCCACCAGTCGTCCGGTTGATTGACCAGAACAGTGCAATTTTTTTTTTTATTTTTTTTGCAATTGACACTTGTTAATTTTCATATATTCAACAAAAAATATTTTTCAAAATTTTTAAAATTTTTTATGAACTTTAATAGAATTTTGAGTTGTATGTTTAGTTGTGAGTTGTAAATTTTTATATCAAATATCATATGTCACATCAAAAATTTTCACTTAATTCAAAACTCTTTTACTAAATAAATTTTTCACGCTCAAATCAAAATTGAAAAATTCACAAACCTAAAATACAACTCTATTATCCAATCATATGTTATCAACTCATAAACTCTAGCGAATGCAATTTCATCTTCCCTCCCAAAAGTCCCCTCTTTTTTCGCTGGTATGTAAAACCCCTCATCTCTCTCCACGATTTTCACCCTTGCACAGCCGTTCTCTCACGATTCGTAGTTCTCTCCGTGGGTTTCCGCTTCATTCTGGGTCGGTAGGTTCGTCCCCTCTACTTGTCTCTCATTTTCTTATCTGAATCTCTGTTTCTCTATTTGCTTTGTATTCCTTTCAATTTTCAGTTATTTGTTTTTTTTGTCAAGGGTTACTAGAATCTATATCCAATTGTTGCACCATGATTCAGGGTATACAATCTGAGTTTGAATTAGTGTTACCAAATAATTTCAAAGCCATTCAAAATTTTCAACTATGGATTTCTGGTTTTGTATCAATGGAAGAATAAAGCATGAAAATTGCAGAATAAAGCATGAAAATTGCAGAATAAATAACAAAACCCTTCAAAGTTTCAAAATTCTAACCCTAACTTAACCGAATCTAAGGATGTCATGTACTTCCTTGTGGTGGCAAATTTGAATTGCTTGAAATCTTGCACGATACAAGGCAAGAATTTGAATGTTGATAGAACATTGCCTTGGTTACGCCTTGGATTACCCTCTTCCTCTTTGGAAAACAATTCTCTCTCTTTCTCTCTCTCTTCAAAGTTCGTATTTTCTCACTGCTGTTCGAAAATCGCCTTCTCAATAATGTGTGAATCTCTCTATCTCTGTATGTATATATATGTGTATTAGCTATGGAAAACCTAATTGAATCTCACTCAAATCACACCCTAATTCTCCTGATCAATTTTTTTATCAGAAAACCCTAAATTCAAATGGCTGCACGGAGAGGAGAATCAGAAGGTATTAATCTAATCTCCTCGACATACTCTGATGATGATGATGAAATGGAAGATATGGAACACCAAGAACCCCCAAACGATGACGCCAATGATAACATGGATTTGAACAACGAAGATGATTCCAAGAACAACATGAGCGAAGAGAGAGTTGTTGATTTGGCCAATGATGACACACCACCACTGTCCAATGACAATTCTACCCCAAAACCACCCACCGATTTCCGGCCTCTAACTCCATCTCTCTCATCGCCACCACCACAACAACTGGTTTTGACGGAATTGAGTAGAACTGTAATGCATAGGCTATCTATTGTGGATTATGGCCATGACGAAGTCGCATTGTCTCCTGAAGCTGAGGTATTTATGTGGTTGTGTACATGTATGTATTTGTATTTGGTATTTGGAATTTTACTTTTTTTTTTTTTTTGTTGAATTTTCTTGAATTTCTTTAAGGTGTTTAGTTTAGTAAATAATATGTTATTGCCTAGAAAGCACGGATATGGATACGATACGATACGGAATACGGCGATATAACAAAACTTAAAAAGTAAGATACGGGTACGAGTAGGATACGTTTATAAAAAATAAAAAATAAATAAATTATTAGCAGTGAGTTACACATAAGCTCAAGAATGTTGAGAAACCACAGTAACTTTACGATGCAAAATACTAATCTTTAAGAATTAGGTAGTAATTTAAGGCAGTAGCTATTTTAGTTTTTAAATTTTCAATAGATCTTGCTAATATTTCATTTCAATATTAAGTCTAATATGTTGATATTATAATATCAAAACAATCCACAACTTGACCCTATGTTTTTTCCTTTTGCACTAGTCAAAAATATTCTATGCAAGTTTATTTGCTTATTTATTTATTGATATTTAATTTTACTATTGTTATATTATCTTTTTAATCTTTACTTTTATGTAGTTATAGGGGACATGCATGATACAATGAAGATATATCAATTTGATGAATTCTATTACTTTAGCTTATTATGTTATTTTTATAAAAAAAAACTAAGCAAAGTATTGTAAAAATATTCTATTTATCCTCGCAATTTTATTATATTATGATGTTATGCAAGAAAAGATACAATTCTAATTTTGTAAAGGAGTAATATGTGATTTGGAGCATTTGATACTTTAAAATTAATTAAGAAGTATCCGATAATATGTGACTTGGAGCATCCGATATTTCAAAACTAAGTATCCAATACTTCAAAATTAATGAAAAATTAATTAAGAAGTATTCGATACTTTTAATAAGTATCTGATACGTATCTGTAAGTATCCTAGGATTATCGGTATCCGATACGGATACGATACGGATACGTCTTCTTATTTGAAGTATCCGTGCATCATAGGTTATTGCTAATTTTTTTTTTCCCTTTCTTTTGACAGGAGGGAGAGATAGTGGGCACTAGTGTCGTCATGATTAGTTCACAGCTTCAAACAAGTAATGGTTTGTAACGATCATTAGCAATCACTATTGATAGTATCTATTGTTGATTGGTACCCAATATGCTGTTTCTCATATACACTTCGTTTGACAATAGTCTTAAGCCATATTTTCTGTGTGCGTTTATGCTCATCAATACATTAATGTTGTAAACAATGTTAAACTGGTGCACTACAGTCATATATGCATATTCATACATTGTTTAAGTTGTATGATGTTTACTTTGTTTTCAGTGTTTAATCATACAATTCAATCAAATTTCCACCTCAACCAATCATTCGAAGTTTGGCGCATTTATCGTGTATAAATTTGTCATATATGCATTGTTGAATTGTTTCCGAGTATTTTGGTTGTCGTTAGCTTAGAAGCACAAATAAGGCATGATATAGACCCACCACCGATTTTTCAGAAGTTGGGACAATGGTGGTAGGTATGGGCACAGTGGTACACAAGCTTACACATAAATTACAAGAAGTTGTGCACACCCTATGGGTAGGCTTTTAAAAACTGAAGAAGTTCTAAAATTTGAAATCAGTAGTTGCATAGGGAAATTTAAGATTGAGAGAAAGTGTGACAAAGCTTCAAAAGGGTGTTCACAACAAATAAGTTGTACACTTTATATAATAGTATAGATAGTATAGATAAAACAATTTTGAAACATTGCATAAGTTTATGAGAATTTTAACTTTAATAATAATTATAAAAAACATAGGGTTGTGGAGGTAAGGGAAGTTATGAAGAGATGAAAAATCAGTTGGAATTTCTATAGAAGCTTTGAAGTGTTCAGGTAAAGGGATAGTTTCATTGAATAAGTTTTCTAACAAGATATTACATAATTAGTAAAGGCCTGAAGAATGGAGGAAAAGCATGTTGGTGCTCATTTATAATAACAAAGGCCAAAATCAAAGTTAATTATTAATCATCTAATCATTATAATAGCACTACTACTCTTTTCCAAATGTCTTGTATTTAATATATATATTTTTTTAGAATAAAGGTGACAATCAAATTAATATGCATAACATAAAATGGGATTTTTAAAAAGAAAAGCAAGACACATTATTAGGATAGTGGGATTATTTCGTTCAGTCTCTCTCTCTCTCAATTTACATGAGAGAGTGGTTACATTTAGGATACTATGGGTGTTTGATGTGTTTTTCTATTCTTTGTTTGCATATCCTTTTCTGTATGCCTTGTAACTTTTGTAATGGTAGGGCTCATAGGGGGGAGACTATGGGAATTCTATGTGATGCATATTAATTGATGTAGGATTAATGAGAAGATTGTGGCAGACTGATACAACTTTAGTGGTTATTAGTTGTTTTTTGTGGAAAATATTGCTATATTTTTAATTTTTTTAGGAGTTTTAATGTTTGAGGAATAATATTTGATGCTTTATCTTTTATTACGTTGGGTGCGATGAGTTTGAGGCAAGTTTTTGGAGGCTTTGTGTTTAATGAAGCCTATAAAAAAGTCACTGTGTAAATGAAATTAATCCTAGAGGATGATTAAAAGTTGAAAGGATATTTTGAAAAGATTTGTGCTCTCTATCTTGCGTCATCAGTGTTTTCTTCTTCTTTGGGCATGTTTTGTTTGTCTCTCAAATTATGTTTTTGGAGAAAAATTCCAAAAACATGTTTGATTGAAAATTAAAAAAAAAAAAAAAAAAAATTCCAAAACCACTTTTCTCTCTACTACACATCAATCAATCGCTTTTTCTATTTCCTCTCTTTTTCTCAATCACTTTTTCTCTCACATCCATCTACTTAACTACAAAAAAATATCAAACCATCCCAAATTCCCAAACTCTTTTCAAAATTTACAACCAAAAAAAATTTCAAATTTTCTCAACTCTCTCTGGAAAATTATTTTTGAAATAATATCTCAAAACACAAACCAAACAAGGATTTTGTCTTTCCTCATTTCTTCTATTCTCTAGTTCGTTTCTCTTCTACTCCCATTTCTAATTGTTTGTCTCTCTTGTTGTTAGATGCTTATATTATCATCTTTCCTTTTTCAATTTTCTTCTTTTGTCTATATTCTCTTTCTGCTCCTATCTTCTTTCTACTATTTTATTTCTTTTTCTTCTCTTTATTTTCTTAATCTTCTTCTCTATTATTTATCAGAAAAGAAACCAACATGTTTTATTTGCCCAATATATATTGGAAGAAAATCCTATGAATGTCAGGTTTCATTATTAGTTTTGCACTTAGTAGCAGGAATTGTGGGAAGGGGAGATGATTTTTTTCTAGAATTGTGATTCAACGATTCGTAGCAAGAATCGTGTTAGAATTGCGCCCCATCGAGATAGAATTACGGATCTAATTGGATGGGAACGCTCAAGCTAAGGATCTGTGTTTCACGACAGCAACAAAGAAGAAGAAGAAGAAGAAGAAGGGGAGAGAGACAAAACTCAGAAAATCAGCTTCTCTCCAATTGACGTAGACTTCGACGTCGATTGATTTTCTCTCAGTCTCTCGTTCTCTGTCTCTTGCTTTCTCTTTCTTTTCTGATTCTCTCTCTCTCTCTCTCTATCTATATATATATATATATATATATCGTTGTTCCCTTTTAGGACACTCTTTTTTTATTGGAACTCTTGCCAAAGAAAAGTCTCTTTTATTAAAACTCTAACTCGCTCTTTTTATTTTGTCAGATGAAAAGACTTTCATTTATTAAAAAGATAACGACATTACTATTTTTGGGCTTTCGGGCTTATTTAGGATACACTTTGGTTTGTTAATAAAATGAGCCTTAATGATACACTTTGGGTTGGCTAGCTTTTACATGAGCTTCTCATGTTTGGGCCTAATACTAACTAAGGAGTTGGAATTTAACTTATATCCATCTGTTTGATCTTTGAATTTATATGAAAAAATTATTGAACTTTTTAACTCATGTTCATATAATAATATATTTGCAAAATATATTTCTATTATCATTAGAGAAGAAAATGTAATCTTACAATATATTTTTATATATTATTTAAAATATATGAATGCTCCCAACCAACAATTCTTGAAATGTCTACGATTCCATGCTCCCGCTCTTGTTCCCGCTCTCCCTTCGTGCAACTAAGGTTTTGTATCACAGTGAAAACTTAAACTAGTGATTGTGATGATGCAAAGATCTCTCCTTGGGGATACGGTAGCTTCGACTTACATAGTTTCTTGGTTGGACCTACTGAGCTATGAAGCATGGACACTTCAAAGTAGTTGCCATAGTTGTGTCTTGCCGCTGGACACGTACTAGGACACATTCACTTGTGATTATTTATTTTTTATGGATGAGCTATTTATTATTAAGTGAAATGCTTTTGACATTTGTGGTATAGTAATAATGGTTTTTGATTGACAAAGTAGTATTTTGTATGTTAAATAATGATGTTTAAATTATGAATTGTGTTATTTCTTCATGTTTAATTAGTTAGTTTTCCATTATTTTGATGATGTGACTTAAATAGGATATTGACTTTTTGACTTTTTTGGAGGATGCCAAACTTGGCCTTAGTTTTCCATTATTTTTTGTTGTTTGCTAGTTCATATGTTTTTGATGTATATTTATCCAAAAAAATAAAATAAAAATGTTTTTGATGTATCCCTGCCTTGTCAACGTCTTGATTTTTCGAGATGTATCCTTATCTGTATCCACATCTGTGCTTCTTAGCTACTGGGAATTGAGGTCCATAGGCAGGTGTCCCATCCCTAAGACTTTTTGCTTTTTATGGAGTGTATGTGATTTCTTGAGGGCCAACCTTAGAGAGGAATGCTGAATCAACTTGGGTGCTACTGATTTTCAAGATTTAAGTAGTTTTTGTGACTCTGGGAATAAGATTCAATGCTTTATCTGTCATCATATGAGTTTAGACAGTTTTTCCATACTTTTAGGGTTTTATATGAAGCCTATATCTGGGCATTATGTCACAATAGGAAATTATCCCTAAAATATGAATAAATTTTGAAAGATCATTTGAAAAAATTTTGCTCTCTATTTCTCTCACTACTTCCTTGTGCCCTCTCCTTGGGGTCCTTATCTGTTTCTCTTCTATGTCATATGTCCTCTGTTTGTCATTCAATATTCTTATCTCCTCTTGACCTTTCTTTTGCCCCATATTAGTCTCTCTTCCTTTATCTCCCTTTTCTATCTTCTTTCTGTACTCTCTACTTTTGTCTTCTTTCTTCTGTCTGTTTATCTTTTTCTATCTCTATCTTTTCATGTACGAAAATAAAAAGAAATATCAACATCTCTATTTGTCCATCATGTACTCAGAAATTCTCATGAAGTGCAGGTTTACATCACTATGTCATGGCATGACAGGAAATGGAATCCTTCTCTCTGCCCTCCTCTTCCATTTGAAAAGTGCTTGTTACTTTTTGGTGATAATAGCTTGAAATTATATATAGGATTTATCTTTTTCTTGTTTGACAGTTTCTTTGTTTGGGGAATCTATGCCATTGTTCAGTAAGTAGTGCTTGTTCATGGACACTTATCTTCGTTTCTGGTGAAAAGGGATTTTACAAATCTAATCAAACTTTTGTTTAGCAGAAACTTCTTATCATGATGATTGGCAGCTTTTGGATGTCTAAAAAATAATGCTCAATTAGTGCACATCAGTGTGTGTTTGGGAGGGGAAAAATTGTGTACAAACATAACCTTTGGCATAATGTACAAAGTGGTTGCCCTGATACTATTGAAAAAAGAAAAAAAATTAACTTTTTGTTGTGGACTGATAATTTTGGAGTCACAGCTATTCTTAGCAGGTTTATGACAATTGTGAAACTATTCAATTTTGATATTGCAGAATCTTTATATTGCATTTATTTTTAACAGTTTTTACATGACAATGATAAAAAAAATCGTAGTTATCTGTTGCTAAATGAATGATTGATTGGGTCACTTATACTTGTTGGCTTGGGATACACGACTTTTTGGCGATTGCAGAAACTTTGTATTGCAATTGTGAACCTATCCAAGCTTGATATAGGAGAAACTTTGGGTCCGTTTGGTTTAGTTTAGAATAATGATTTGAGTGTGGAGTTGTGTTTTGAGTTTTTGAATCATAATTTGGAAAGAGAAAATTTGTTTGGTTATGAGTTTTGAAAATAGTTTTGGGATGATTTGTAATTTTTTTTTTGATTGATTGATGTATAGAATGTGAGAGCAGAGATGAGAGAGAAAAAGTGATTGATTGATTGATTGATTAATAATAATAATAAATTAAAAAGAAGAGAAGAAAGGAGTTTTGAAAGTAATTTTGAGTTGTATTTTAAAAATATGTTTGGTTAACATGTTTCATCCAAATCATGATAAATAGAGTTAAGTTTTGAAAAGTAGACCAAATGCGACCTTTATATTTTAATTTATGTGACAGTTTTTGAATGACCAGGATAAAAGAAAATTATAATTATTTGTTGCTGGTGTGGACTGATTGATTGGGTCATTTGCACTTGCTGGGTTAACATACACAACTTTTAGATAATGGTAGAGAAGATGGGTGGAGTTTCTTATTTTGAAAATTTTCATGACATTCTGCTTTCTGTCAGTCTGTATGTTTATAAATTCTTTTCATTTGTAGTTGACGTTCATGAAAAAACACCTCCTGGAACTGCCTTGGTTGTAACATCTGGCAGTCAGGCGGCTACTACTCAATTATCTGAACAACTGGATGCATCAGAGTCTCACACAATGAACTATGCTGTGAATGAATCAGAAACTACTGTGATTGATGAAACAGTTACAGTTTCTGTGGAATTTCATAAGGATGTTGATCCGTTGGACAGGTTTCTTCCCCTACCACCAAAGGCTAAGTGCTCTGATGAACTGCAAGTAAGTGCCTTCAGAACTGGTATTCTCATGTTAGTAGTTGATATTTGAAAACTTACAATATGTACAGAACTTCGATATTTTGAAATGAGTTCCCTCAAAATGCTTCATCATATGACTGTCTGTAGCTTTGGACCTTGACGTTCCCTTCCTCTTTCATGACATCAATTTTTAAAGTTTAAACAGATTCAATTGCTTCCATGGCTCTGTATTGTTTACATTTCAATACCTAGAATAGTTTTGACTCTATGAAGTACCAACACTTCAAAACAAGTGCCGTATCCGTACACGGACACAGTGGGGACACAAGTTATTTAATTAATTTATTTTGAGGGGACACTTTAGGGACACTCTAGGGACTGCCAAGGTCTTTTCCCCCCATTTTTTTTAGTGCTTTTGATGAATGTTGAATGTTTATTATTATTTTTTTTTAGATTTAAATACTTAATAGGTCATTCATAAAAACAAAGATATAAACCGTAAGTGTTAATTTAAATTTTTTAAAAAATAAAAAATAAATATAGAATTAGAGTTAATTTTTGTTAATATTGATTGTTTGCCGATGTAATATTAATCTAGATAGTAAATAAAAATATATGAAAACATATTTTATTGTTGTGTCCTTGCCATGTCCGTGTCCTCATTTTGGGCTGATTGGGTTTACCCAATAAACCAACCATCTGCATTATGCATATGCCTTGGTTAATTTGAAGTATCCCAGCTTGGCGAGTCCTAGAAGTAGGGTAATTTGAAGTCTCCAGTAAGGCCGGGTGCTTTTGCAACCTTTTGAAGTCCTATGCTAGGCTACTTCTCTTCTCATTTGAAAAAAGTATCGAACTGTGATTCAACCTTGCTGACTCCCATTGTGGTATAGTCCCTTAGCTTTTACATTAGTCTGGAAAAATGTGGCAGTAAGGTATTGAACCACCACCTATGAAGCATGGGTACTTTGAAAAACATGCCGTACCCGTACTGGGTACTTATTGGCTTATGGTACCTCGTATGGTACTTCTGTATACATACCGAGTACATGAAACACGTATTCAAATTTTTTCTTCTTAATTTTTGGCGTACCCAAACGTAGCTAGTATATACCCACATTGTACTGTACCTCAGTTAAAACAATATTTTCTTCTACTACAGAGATAAAACTCCTGTCATTAGACTTCTTTTTTATTTTTAGTTTTATGCTTAGCATGATTTTAATTATGGTTTGTAAGTTATTTAATATATTGACATTTAATTTTGATTTATACCTTTACTTTTGACATTAAATGTTAATTATAGGTTGGATCTTAACAAATTAAACCATGTAATTAATTTTTTGCATTACTCTCTAAATTAAAAAGAAATATTTTTTACAAATGTACCTAGCTGTATCCATACTTTACTTACTCATATCGTACTAGTACCAGTACTCGTGCCTGTACCCATGCTTCATAGACCACCACACTAGTTAAGGGCATCGGGGGCATGCTTGTGTCTACATTGGTTTAGGTGGTATATTTCTTTGGATAAAGTGCATATGCAGATTTAGTAAACAAGTTTTGGTTACATGAGATTTTTAAAGTATATAGGACTTCAACATGGGGTGCAAAGTTTCCTGCTTGTACATTTTAACTTCTATTGGTTTAGGTGGCTTACTTCTTTGGTTAAATTGCAAATACAGATTTAGTAAACAAGTTTTGGTTACATGAGATGTTTAATGTATATAGGACTTCAACATGGGGTGCAAAGTTTCCTGCTTGAACAATTTAACTTCTATGGTCAAAATCTAACGTGTGCAGACTTGGATATCTACCATGTACTTCTTGTATTCATATTCTAGATAAGTGAAGGCTGAAGAATCTTTCCTTATCGGAGTAATGGCACAACTTCTAATGTTTCTATGTGAGTGTGTTGTTTCGTGCAATTTTGTGGAGCAGTTAGAATACATGCTTTGAAACTTAAGGAACCAAGAGGCTCCTGAGAATTCGAGGAATATAAGCCTTGTTCAGAATAGTTATTATTGTTTATTGCTTCCCTGCTGTAAAAGTGGGAGGCTTGTTCACTGGGTATTTCCTGTTTGTCCTATTCTTCTTCCAACATTAATGGCTAGTAAACTAGACCTATCCTATTTATTTGGAGTTTCATTTTTCTATGGTTGGCTAAGGTGGATTTATTTTGCCTGATCCAATGTCAAGAGTTTGGTTGATATTTCTTTGGACACTTTTCATAGAAAGAAAATATTTCTGGAAGAATTCCCTTGATAACACCCCTCCTAAAGAAATAAAGCTTAAAATAAAACACGTAATGACCTAAATGGGGCCTATCTAGAATTTCTCTATCCTACTTTTTTTTTTCTTTTTAATTATTATTTTTTATTTCTATTATTTTTGTGATGTGCTGTTGAAAACAACTTGTGAACAAACTACTGTAGTATATACCTTGTTTTGTGCCGGTGGTTGATGAGAGGCTCAGGCCAATTTTGCTAAAATTTGAGCTAGATAAGTCAGTAGGATGATTTGTATTTCCGGTACCCCTTGATTTCATTATTTTCTTTTAATTTAAGCAATTTTTGATAAGTAGCAAGGGTCAGGATTGTGGTCTTGATACCCAATTTTCATGTGATTGATTAGAGGTTCCCTCTTGGGGTCTATTAATGCAGAATATACTGAGTGTAATGGTGATACTATCGTACGCCATTCTACATGGTGTCACCGGCCAATAAAGAACCGCAAATGGGATTAGGTGGATAGTTCTGTCTCCCACTAACCCAATAATGTTGTGGTTCCTGCCATAAATTGAGATTGCTCATTTGATGTGATACTGCTACGTGGTATCACTATTGCATCCAATATTTACTCCTATTAATGCCATGCGTTGAATGACTGTCCTACTTCATGAGTTTTTTAAGTCTTAAATTTTGGGGACTCTTGGTGGTGTGGCTGGTCCTTGTGTATTGATTAGTTACTGACTGAGTAGATCGTTTTAACTATGTTTTTGCCTGTAACTTAATGTTGTTCAACTCATTTTATAATGTGGCCACTCTAAATGTGTTGCTGATGCTAGTTGTCCTGAAATCTTTTACTTCATGTTTTTCTAAATGCAGGAGAAAATTAACAAATTTCTTTACCTCAAGCGACTTGGCAAAAGCTACAATGCAGAAGTGCGTAATAAAAAGGAGTATCGGAATCCTAACTTCTTGCTGCATGCAGTGACGTATCAAGATATTGATCAGATAGGTTCTTGCTTCAGTAAAGATGTATTTGACCCCCATGGATATGACAAAAGCGACTACTACGATGAAATAGGTCAATAACAGTTACTTGTATTCCTTCTCTCTCTTTTTCCGAATACAGATGCACATACAGATGTAAACAATTACATAGCAATGGTCTCATGTTAGTTATACATAATAATTGCTTACTAGATTAATAGTTCACATGTTGGTTTTTGTGGCTTTGCCAAATTTTCCAGGATTTTCAAGATTTTGTGTTGGATATTGTGTAAACTGCAATAGAATGATTTTAGTATGCTACCCATGCTGTAATGCTTGTATTTCTGTTGCTGGTAATTTGATGCATCGATAAATTGATAAAATTTATTTGTCAATATATATTGAAGGTAGATGTCACCCTCACACCTGGTCATGATGCAGTGCTGGAACAGTAACTAAATCACTAATGCTATGTTTGGTTGAGAGATTTGAGGAGAGATTTGGAAAGAGAAATGGAAAAAATAGGTGAAATGTGAAAAAAAATATACCCACATTTCACATAATTTCACACACTTTTTCCTTTTTCATTTCCAAATCTCTTCCTAAATCTCCCAACCAAACACAGCGTAAAGGTTGTTCATCCATTGTTAGATGGGTGTAGCAGCCTGCCCATCAGGCTGTAACATAAATATGAATTCAAGATACAGGGAGGCATACTTGCTGGGCTTCCTCCCTTGTAGGTTCTACCTAGGTAGAGTTCGTTATTTTGAAACAAAAGTTAGTGGCTCATCTTTGCCACTTTTTTTCCTGCATTGCATGGCATCAGAACAAAAAGAAGATTTTGTTAATACTTGCCAGAATAAGTATTAATTTGTTTTTTTAAAAAAAATATATTCTAGGTCAAGTAATTATTTATTTATTTATATATATGTATTTTAGTAAGATACACAACATATGTCTAATCAGGAGTTGAACCTTGACCCCCCAGATTTAGAGATGATGATACTCATACCACTCAGGCTAAGAGCTGGTGGTAAATTTCAGTCTACGTCGTTATCATGTGAAATGGTTTGATATACTTTTGTAATCACTCAAAATAGTAATGAAGCACGTAAATAAACATGCATCAATTTTCATTTGTAGAATGAGCCAATTGAGAAGAATGTGCAACGCTATGATTAGGTAAATGCGTTCCATAGATCCTAATTTAATGACACAAAAGATTAGATAACTTAAAAACTGTAGGTCCAATGCATGAGTAGATGGATTTTTATGCTTTGGCGAAAGTGAAGAGGAAGTAGGTCCAATGCATGAGTAGATGGATTTTTATGTTTTGGCGAAAGTGAGGGGGGGCGCGGTTTGCTGCTGCTGGAACAGGACATGAACCCAAAAGAAACCTGATGGTGCCCTGAAATTTAAATAAGAAACAAATTCAATAGCAATAATCGTGATGTTACAATTATTTTTTGTTGACATCTTTATTTCAATTAGTTCCTTGCTTAGAAGAATGGACACTTCTGTAACGTTCCAAATTTCTAATCCAAATGATAATACAACAATCATGGCTCTTTCAAGAAAAATCGAATATAAATATCCAAATTTACATTACATGATACAATAGTTCTTTATGCAACAATACATTAATCCAATAACAAGTAAATAAACAAATAAATATCCTCAAGGATTTACAAGTTTCTAAAGCTTGAGTCTGGTTACACAAAACGGTTATTCAAACCCACACACATACCGCCCTTGACTTACACAGAGTCACAACAAAATGAGAGTCTCGTACTCTCAACACACATTTTCGCGCCTTTAGTTAGGTGGCATCACCACATCTTTTCCTGCACCAAAATCCGATAGGGTGAGGATAAAGCCCAGTAAAAAATCTTTAACAAAGTATATACATTTTATACAAGTCTCAAGAGATGAAATGCACATGCCATGTTATTTCCTTTTGAAAGAAAATCACATCTTCATGTTTGAAAACCCTAATGCTCAATGATGTTATGCAATTTCAATTTTTCAAAACTTAACAATTCATTTCAAGAGCAGTAAATACGACTTTGGTAATCCTTAAGTTGGTGTTTGCAAGTAGACTATACAAGTACTACCAATTTGTCATTTTTACCGGTCTTAACCGGAAGGCTCGACACCTATCCGCGCGGGTTTTCGGTCTTTCACTCTGGACTTTCAGGTCAACTTATTTAATATCATCTACACCACCTATTAAAACTTACCAACGTATTTACCCCAAAGTCATTCCATAAAAACTTGTTTCTCAACATTCTTTTCTCAATGCAATTTTTCAAATCAACTTTCTAAGTTTAATGTAATCAAATGAATTGATATGCCAATAACACAAGATGAATATAAATACTTTTATTTCAATTCATCATCCAAGGCAACACAATTCCCTCTCCTCAAGTATCCTCAACAATTAGTCATTTCAAAACTATTTCAACGTTTTGAACAATAATTTTCAAAATGAATAACAATTCACATATTCCCTGAAATTCATCATTTATATAAATATAAATAAGAAAATTTTCAAATATCCATTTATTTTGACACACAAAATAAATATAACAATATCATTCATAAATTTTCAGTCTCTTTTAAAAAAATTCCCAAATTCTAGGTTTTCTCACTAAAATTATACAACTCAAATCTTTTGAAAGAAAACTTTCCAAAATCATCTTTTCTTCAATCAACGAAGATCAAAACCCATAAGATCATTTTAAAAGAACAAGAGACAAATTCACTTTTAAAATCGCTTAACTTCTTGAATCAACAATCAATTTTCAAAGCTATCGAAAGATGATTTCGAAAATTATATAGATCTTGCAAAAATATATATATAACTCTAAGAAAATCCGTACCTCAAATTTTGAAGAAGAAATGAGATGAAACTCCCAAAATCAACGGTGTCGAAACTCGATCTTCACCGCACACAACGAAGCCCTCAAGAAGTTAACCAACTTTGATGAAGAGCCTATGATAGAACTCTAATGGATCTTAAGAAATCAAGATTTTGATCCAATTTGGCGTAGGGAAATGTAGAGAGAAGGGAGAGGAAAGGGTTTTTAGAGAGAGAGAGAGACCTAACAAGAGTGAGATACACTCAGTCTAAAGAGAAGAAAAGAATAAAATTTCAGACTCACCTACCACCGCACATGCGACGCTTCTCCTGCACTTGCACTTCCGCACTTGCAGTTCAAGTAACTTCGAATGCATTTTGCATTTTTGCTTCAGGTGACGGCTTGACTGGGAAGTATAACATACACCCGTTAGCTGGGACCGGGCCTGTTCAAAAATTGGGATCCTACAACTCTAAAATGGCTGACACTTTTAAAAAGGTGGCATGTCGGTGTTGGACAACACATGCGTTGGACACTTTCTTCACATGTGTTTGACACTCATCGAACATGTCCTAATTTTTTAAATAGAATTTACGACTGCGACACTCTTTAGACCTTGGAGAGACACACGTGTTCATCTAATTAGACACATACAAAATTTAATTATGAGTTTTGAACAAAATAACTTAGAATACGATGATAAAATAGAAAATAATGTCAATTTATAGAAGATTTGTGTTATATTCGATTTAAATGCTATGGATGGCACGGAAACGGATACGGACATGTGGACGATGCAAAAATTTTTAACAATCGGGGACACGACGCGCAGTTGGGGATACACTCAATATAATATAGATGTTTATTTATCTATTATATGTAAAATATAAAAAAATATATCAATTGAATATATATTATTTAAAATTATATCTATTCATCTATAAATAAAACATATTTAACATATCTATCCACGCTAAAAACAAATTAAAAAATATATATTGTGCTGCTTCTATTTTTTATTTATTTACTGTTAATATCAATTCATTCACAACTTTTGTTTTTCATTTGTAAATAAAAATAATTTAGTTTCAGACTTAATATCCAAAAAAAAGAAAAGAAAAAAAAAAAAAAAAAAAAAAAAAAAAAAAAAAAAAAAAAAAAAAAAAAAAAAAAAAAAAAAAAAAAAAAAAAAAAAAAAAAAAAAAAAAAAAAAAAAAAAAAATAAAAAAAAAAAAAAAAATAACGAAAAAAAAAAAAAAAAAAAAAAAAAAAAAAAAAAAAAATAGGAGGAGGGAAAGAAAAAAAAAAATAATATTCAGATAACAAAAAAAAAACAAAAAAAAGAAAAAAAAAAAAAAAAAAAGAAAAAAAAAAGAAACAAAGTGATAGAGATAAGAGGTGTGAGTCAATAGAGAAAGTCGGAGAGAGAGAGAAGTCGAGCAAGAAGATGAGTTGAACAGAGAGAGAGAGAGAAGAGAGAGAGAATCGAACATAAAGAAAGCGAGCGAGAGAGTGAGTCAAAACAGAGAAAGCGAAGAGAGAGTTAAACACACATAGCGAAGGAGCGAGAGAGGGAACACAAACATACAGAAGAGAGAGAGAGAGGACAGGAGAATTGACGAAAGAAGAAGAAAAATGCAGAAGAAAAGAAGAATGAAGAAGAATAATGAAGAAAAGAAGAGCACACCTCAAACCAAGGGCCTCAACATGTTGTTCTTCACCTCTCTCTTTCTCTTTGTCTCTCTGTCTATAGGTTAGGGTTTCTCTCTCCATCTTCAATTGGTCCATAAAGTGTCCAAGAGTGTCCCAAGCATGTCCGCTGCAGAAATTTAAAAAAAAAAAAAAATGCCAGGTAGAGTGTCCAACACGGTCCACCATTGTGTCCGACACGTGTTCGTGTCTGACACGTGTCGGACACCTATACGTTGCCTCTGGAGAGGTGTTGTGGCTTCTTAGCATTTATGTATTGTCTTAGAATGATATGTTCATGTATATGACATATAATAAATATATAAAATTATAAATTCTATTTGTGTCCCCCATGTGTAAATGTCGTGTACTTTTGAAAATTGCTATGCTGGTGTGTTCCGTGTCATATTCGTTCATGCCACGTGTTTGTGTCCGTGTTTGTTTCCGTGCTTCTTACATTCCTTCATTTCTGAGCCAACTTCTTCAAAACAATTATAGAATGGAAAAACAAATAATAATTGTGAGTGAATATTAATTTTTTGTTGACATCTTTATTCCAATTAGTTTCCGGCATAATTTTTTGGTAACACTACAGGAAAAGGGGGATTTGGTGGCGTTTTTTTAACGACGTTTCTGTAAACGTCACTGTTATTAGTATTTAACGGCGTTTTATAAACGCTGCCATATTCTATTAAACAAAACGACACCGTTTTATAATAGGAGGCGTTTAAAAACGCCTCCGAATGTGGTGACCCACACGCGCCCCTTTATGTGAAACCTTATTTTGAATCAGAGCCTACATACGCACAGATCTCTCAACCCTTAATACATGCGCACAGGTCTCTCTCTCTCAACCCTCTCCATCGAAGCTCCATCGAAGCTTAAATTAAAAAAGATTCAGATCGAAGCCCCGATCTGAACAAAACCTGATTCAGATCTCTCTCTCTCTCAACCCTCTCCATCGAACCCGTGATTTCACTCTCTCTTGCTTCAAACCCTTTCGTTTCTCTCGATTCAAACCCCTTCATTTAGTAATCGATTAATCTATCTCTAGTTCATGTTCGAGGTTGCTAGGTTTTATCTAGATCAGATCGATCGATTGAAGATCTATTGATCGATTGAACGTGATCTCGAAGTTCAACCTTCTTCAGCTCGGTGATTCAATTCCAGATTCGTTCGGCGATTTCGAAGTTCTCTTCTCGATTTCAAAGCTCGGTGATTCAATTCTCAGATTCGTTCAGCGAGGAAAGTGAGCACCATCATCTACCAAGGTGAGCACCATCGCTTCAGATTCGCTTGTTTTTTTCCCCTAAATTAGCATGTTGAATTTTCCTAGCATGTTGAATTTAATCTCTGTTTTTTTTGATTCTCAATTCTATTCACGATTAACAAAATTATAATTTTGATTCATGTATGAATCTCAATTTGACAACTATGCAATTATCTATACATGTATTTATCATTTTAGGCTTTTCCAATTTATGTACATGTTGTGCGGCTTACTTGAGGAAATTATTTCAATCAAACACTGGGGATTAGCCATATCGTATCCCTCCTGATGGTGAACTAGAGGTCCTGGCTGCCTCCAAACAGCCATTTTCTCACCATGCAAGTAAAGTGCAAGTTGCATAGTATATAAATCATCAACAACTTCACAAGAAACCCAGATTATTGCCCAAACAAATCAGAAATAAATATATGACAATAACATAGTATTAATTTTAAGACTACAGTGATCAGAAGCCATAAAAGGCCCAGTTTTGTTATTAGAATCTTAGGATTTGCGATTCGATAGTCACTCAGCCTTTGAGAAGATGTTTTCCCTCAGTTCTACAAGCAATTTCACCACTTCCTCCACATCTGTTTCGATAGTCACTTTGTTGAAGCCCTTTTAGAGGATAATGGTAAGGCCTTTGTACATAGCCCATAGCTCTGTCTCAAGGCTGGTACAGTTTTCTAGTCTGCCATAGAAGCCACAAATCCATGCTCCCTTTTCATCTCTAATCAGTCCTCCAAAGCCTCCAGGTTTGGCAATTCTGTAGCATCCATCAATGTTCATCTTGAGGGTACCTGAAGGAGGAAGCATCCCAAATCCCAGACAGCACTGCTAATAGACTATAATAAAATGGTCCCCAAATCCCAGACAGCACTGCTGTTTGCAGTTTGCACAAAAAATGCTACTATCTCAGCAAAATGAAAATTGTTATACATGGACCAGGAACACTGCTTCTCTCCTATATACATGTAGGACTGTTTCTCTCCTATATGCATGTAGGATTCCTCGAATTTTACCTTTGATTATCTATGTTTCGAAGCAATACTCACAACAATTAGGGGTTTTTTAGCCAATCCAACACACAGTAAGAACAAGCTTATAGTTTAAAATATATTACTTTGATTATCTATGTCTCGTATTTACCTTTGATTATCTATGTCTCGAATTTTCCCTGCTCAATGGTTTGAAATTATGTACCTTAGATATGTTAATTAAACCAATGTATTTTAATTAACCAATGTATGGTTTGAGACTAGAATCTGCTTGCATTTTGAAAATGAAGTGCTCGTGACTTAGATCTGTATGCATTCAGACTGATTACTAAGGTACGTGAGATTTAAGAATATCAGATATATACACAGATTCATTCATAGGTAAATATATTATTTTCTTGATTTAAACTCATGCAGATTTGAGGAATTTGATTATTTTTTTGATAATTCTATCACCTTCACGAAGTTCTTAACGATGTGCTTAGAGATATCAATTTGTATTATTTTAATGTTATAATTAGAGAAGAGAAAAGAAACAGAAGAAAAAAAAAAATGTAGAAGTAAAAAAGAAGAGTTTTGTAGTATGTAAATGAAAACATTAAAAAAACTTCGGTAGAACTTTGTTATATATTGAAATTGTTGTAATTATTAATTACTCTATTATTCTCAGTGAATTGCGCTGTTTGTCTAGCAATATGATTTTTTGTTTCACTGTTAATTATAGATGTACAAAGAATTGGTTTTGGTTTATTTTCAAGTTTATTAGTTTTGTTCTCTTTTTATTCTTTCTTTTCATGTCAAAAGATAATTGCTGTCATTTAAAATTGTAAATTTTAAAAACCATGGCAAGTTATGTCTTCTTTAACCAAGAAATAGCATCATCACATTCTACTATGTCAATTTGTTATTGATTTTCTTTCAATCTCTTTGCATTCCTTTGGGAAAGTGTAGAACTTTGGTCATTGGTGTATATAGATGATGCGAATTTTGTACTTGTAAATGGACTTTAGTAATTTGATAATGTAAATTTGAGTTAAGATAGTGCCTTTCACACTTATTGGTATATAAGATGATGGAATTTTACTTGATAAATGGACTTTGTATCTAATTTGATGATGTAAATTGATTAAGCTAGTACTTCTTTCACATATGCTTGCTTGATAAGTGTGTTTGGTTGAGTCAAAGTCTTTTATCAGATGACAGTTAGCTTGATACTAACTCTCAATTCTAATTGGTCAACTAAACAATTTATCTGAGGTATTAGATTCTTAAATATAATATTTCGCGTGTTGAATTATTGTAATGAGACATGAGAATGCAGCAATTGAGTATTTGCCCCTTTTGTTAGCCTCTTAAGTTTTAAATTTTATTTTGGTTGTGCACATGGAAATTATTGAATGTTTTGTCAATATATGTTTGTTATATGACTTATCACAATGGTTTTTGAATCTTCTGTTTGCAAGTAGAGTACCATCGAAGCAACTTTTTCTCTCTCCTGATATTCAACAATGAATATGCGAGAGAGCAATGGTGTTATGTGTATCTGCTACACTTATTTGGTTATAAATCTGAAGTGCTTGTAACAGATCCATAGTTCATTTGCAAAATTAAGCCACATGAGAAAAAAAATTATAAGTTGTGGGATGAAACTTCCTTGATTTGTCTTCTTTATTTATTTATTTTTGAGAACACCGAATAAATAGAGATATAAGCTTGTTCAATGTTTGAAATTATGTGCCTTAGATATGTTTTAATTAACCATGTATTTTTATTTGCTATTTTAGTACTTTAGCATCTTGCCTTTCTCAATTCCTCTATGTTTTACCAGATTTCTGATGATAGAACATATTCTAGCATGAGCATACAGCAAATAGACAACAGTATTTCCCTGCTCATCAATAGTTTAGACAAGTAAAAATGAATGAATAGTCACAGTAACAATGGTCAAATAGTAATTGACTACCAAGTGTTAGTGTTCAATGAGTTAATTTGCTTATTTGTTATTTTATTACTTAACTTGTTCACATTTTTAATTGCTTAATTATTTAATTTTCTTATTTATCCTTAGATTTTGGTTGCCTTTCATTTATAGAGACCAAAAAAGAATAATGGGTTCCTGCTAGTCGGTCACAGTGTGATGGCGCGCATCATGAAAGATGGGATGTCAAATAGTGATTCAGTTAATGAGGTTATGTATGTGATACTACTTTATTTTGACTTTTAATATGATTTATATTATATTGAGCTAATTATTGAATTCAAACTGAGACTCAAATGAATGAGTTAGCAGAGCACATGGAGGATCTTCTACTGACCCTGCAGCATTACAGGAGCAAATCTTCACACAAGTTTGGACTTTCTCAATTTATGTGTTTTTTTCTTTTCTTTTGTTTTTTGAAGTCTTCGAATGAACGAATATATTTGTCAAACTTTTCATACTGTTCAATCAAGATCCGTGTTCAATAAGGTTAGACATTTATGATATGATTTTGGAGCCATCTGGTAACATGGCTTATCACCACTGGATGTCTCCCTAGATGCCACCGCAAACAAAAATTTGCGAAAATTAACTTAACTAGCTGGTATGCAGAATTGCCAGCGTGCCAAGGGGCTTGGTATGCAGGTGATTGCACATGATCCATATGCCCCAGCAGATCGCGCCCGTGCTATAGTGTGGAGCTTGTGAGTTTGATGAAGCCATAGCAACTGCTGATTTCATCTCACTTATATGCCTCTCACTTCTGCTACATCAAAAATTCTAATGACCAAACTTTTGCAAAGATGAAGAAAGGAGTTCGATTTGCAATGTTGCTCGTGGGGGAGTAATTGATGAAGAAGCTTTTGTGAAGGCACTGGATGCGGCATTGTTGCTCAGGTTTTTTCTTGCTCAAAAACCAATAAAATCTGTATTTGTGGAAGAAAGTGAATAACATTCCTCTTTCTTGCAGGCTGCACTTGATGTTTTCACTGAAGAGCACCACCAAAAGACAGCAAATTGATACTACATGATAGAGTAACTGTAACCCGCATCTTGGTGCAGTACTATGGAAGCTCAGGTGTGTTAAATGACAATTGACACCTGTTCATGCTTTATATGTTTTTGACATCATGTTATCATTTAATATTTGGGTTTGATGTGCAGGAAGGAGTGCAATTGAAGTAGCTGAAGCTGTTGTTGGAGCTTAAGAGGGGACTTGCTGCTACTGCAGTCAATGCGCCATGGTTCCTGCTGAGGTATCAGGATTTTTCTTTTTAAACATCTTTATTCCGAGTATTATCAGGCTACAATATCTTCTCTAAACCAAATGCTGCACTTAATTTCCTCAGTTATTTGTTTTACCATACATTTTTACAGTGTGTGTGCTCTACACCTCTAATTTTTTTCTTTTATTGATTTATTTGTTTGATAAGTGAGTGTGTTTTCCATAGTGAGTAGAATGTTATATCCAAGAAAATCTCAACATAATCAACCAACTATTTTTTTGATGCTTTGAGTTATTTATAATATTATCAACAATTTTTATCAGTAATCTAATTCTAGAAATTTTTTTTTTTTTATTGTGCAATGGAAGACTTTTACAATTTTACCTCTGGATGAACAATTTGCTATTCTGCTTGTTTGTGTATGAAAATGATCGACTTTTTCATGTCTGTATATGATTAAATTATTTCTGGTCTTATCATTTAGTAGCTACTTAATTTGGGGACTGCTGATCCAATGTAGTATGAATTTTCAAAACCAACCCTCAGTTTTACTCTGTTGAAAATTCCCGTCCCCCAAAAGAAAATATAATTCACAAAGAACTTCCCTCCCACTGTTCCACCATTAAACTCAATTTAATCTTATGATTTTTTCCTCACAACTGCAGTGCTTACAGAGTCAAACCATTTGTTGAACTTGCTGAACTTGGTAGACTAGCTGTCCATTAGTGCAGGTGGGAGCCTTGTGAGACTATCGAGTTGCTGTCTCTGTTGACCCAAACCATGAGATGCTGAACTTCATAGCAGTCAAAGACCATGACCCCCAAAACACAAAATAGAATAAATAAAAAAAATGGGTTTTTTTTTTATTTAAATTTTAATAATGTGTCACCATTGTATATTTTGTGAGCATGTGCATGTAATGTCCATGTTTATCATCTTTATAATTTTTTGGTAATCAATATCATGGACTTCCTCACCACTGTTTCCTCATACTTTTCCAAATGGCATGGATTCATCAAGAATCAACACTTAAAACTACGGTAGAGTGAGTGTTAATTTATTTAGAGATGGATCAGTTATTGCATGGATTAACTTATTGGATTTTTTTCTTGAATGATGTTGTATTGGGTACTATTATAGATGTGGGGAATAATAATCTTACAAAATATGTCTGTACAAAGTTTTATCATTATTGCTATTTTACAGTATATTTTTAAAGTTAAATCTTCAAAATAGTAGTTTAAAAAAAAAGGAAAAAATTTATTGCGGCGTTTTTAAAACGTCACTATAGTTATATTTTTAAAATAATAAAAATTTACGACGTTTTTGAAGTGTCGCTGAATGCTTGTGTGACGTCATGTTATCGTTGGCTGAGACATTTAGCGCGTTTTATAAACGCCGCCTATACTAATTTTACGACGTTTTTAAGCGTCATAAACTTATAGCGACGGTCGCGTCCTCGACGTTTGGGGTAAGCGTCACTAAAGAATTAGTGGCGTTTTTCATACATAAGCGGCGTTTTAAAACGCCGCTAAAAGTCATTTTCCTGCAGTGTAAGGGAAAGAGGTTGAATTGGCAAAAACTTTGTTTTAATTCAATGGCAGTTGTGATTAGAGATAGAGTAACTTTTCAAAAGCTTAGGAATGTGGAGTTGGCATAATGATGCAACAGAACTATGGACTCCGGTAATGAGCGGTGAAGTAAGACTCTTGTACAAGCTGTATACAATTATGCTGAATACTTCCGAGTTGAGGGTAAGAGATTTTTTTGGACATGGAGAGTTTTGAATTGTGGATTAGGTTATTAGTTGAATGAGAAGCGAGGAAATCATAGTGTTTTAACAGATGGGATGGATTTGCAATATATTTTAATAAACACAAGTGACACACTGGTCTGCTCATGTGGTTTGGTTTTTTAACTATTGTACTAGACTGGTCTTCTGTACCATTTTATTGTTTCAGTTTTTTTTTTTGATCTGATTTTATTGTTTCAGTTTGATAGGCATTTTGCAGCTTCATGCTGGCATTATATTTAAACTCGCTTAAAATTGCAGGCAACAAAGACGAAGGGAAGCAGAGGAGAAAAGATCTAGCGAAAGGAAGATGGACAGACGATCGCGAGCCACTAATTTTACACCTTGACTGTTATAAATACCATGTTATAAATGATGTATTATTGATTTGTTTGTATTAATTACAAAGAGTAATGAACTCTCTCTTTTATAGAGGGGAGAGTGTTACAAAGGGGCCAAAAGAGCCGAAAGAAGAAAACATAATTATTAAACACTTTACATATTATATTCTAACATTGACAGTGAAAGTGTCGTGCAGCTATGTGACGGTGGATGGAATAGCTGCTTTCAGAAATTACTGTAGGTTTACACTGTATTTTTGAATATGGGCTTAATGAAATGTTGTATTTATTGTTTGCTAATTCCCAGGTATTAATATATCACTGGAATAATAAAATGCCTGTTTTAGCTAATTGCATTATCTTTTGATTTATTCTTTATGAACAATGTGACTGAAGTTACCAGATCGATAGTGTATTTGGGGATTTATAGTACACTGCAATTTGCTACCATACAAAAAAAAAGTCCATTTATTTGACACTGTAATTTGCTACAATAAGAAAAAAAATGTCCATTTATTTGCCAAAGAAAAAAAAAATCTATTTCAATTGTTCGAAAATTCTATACACCATTTCATGTCCAAGGAACACTCTTTAAACGTGAATCAAGAACCATGTGGGAATTTCATCAGATATCACTCAGAACTTGATCTTGAATAAGAATAAGACTATTATAACTATCAACTCCGTTGGTTAGGAAAGCAGGGGCACAAGAAAATAAGTTCATGGTAAGCTAGGAAAATAGATGAAAATGTAATTTTGGATTAGTGATGACATTATCAGCAATATTACAAACTTAGAATTATCTACTTGGAATTTACCTAGAAACAATAATCAATGATTTAAATTAATTTCATTCGTGGATTTTATATTTTATCAGTTTAATCTTGACCATACATAATTATTCTGGGTAAAATGTGAGTCCCTAACTTTTGGATCCCAGACTTTTCCTAACATTATTACCAATCATTTGACTCTTGTGTTGTCAAATTTAGATGAGAGCTACTCAACTCAGATGATTGCATTGAGTCTCTTAAAAATGGTGAACACACTTGAGGTGATTTCTATAGTCAATAGGTTAATAATTATTAAATTCGCTTGATGGTCAAGTTTGTTGACCTTTTTGTTAATTTTTTTCTCTTTTTTGTTTTTTGAAGTTATGGAGACCGCATATAGTCCTGCTGAAGGATGACTAATGTTATAAAAACCAAACAGAAATAAGAGTAGGAGAGGGAAGCCACCCAATTAAATGGGAGAGAACTTTTGAAGGATGAAGTTGCTACTAACCATTTAACTGACAACATGAAAATATTAAGTTTAAAACTATTTGAACAATTCCTTGCATTGTAGAATTTTGAAACATGTAAATTCATTGCCATTTATCCCAAATGATAACTCCACATTTAGGGGTGCATAGATTATCATTGTCCTCCTTTCCCATATTTTTTTTGAAATCAGGATAACCTTTAATACATAATTTATCTCATAGATTTGGAGTACATGGAAAAATTGATCTAACTAGGGTAGATTAGCTAATGGATCAATCAAATAATAATATTTTTTTAAATGTGTGAACGTAGTCTTCAAAAAGACAAATGTTACATCGTTTAAGTTTACCTAAAATATAATTTGCATTTTCTTGCAAATTAGCATCTCTTGCAAAATCACATAAATTTTCTTTTATGATCTTTGTAAATTCAGCTAATATTTGTATAACAAAGTAGCTTTCTGGCTCTTTCTAGTTTTTGATTTTTCCCATTGTCTTAACCATTACAGAACATCTCCTTGTAAGGTTGTTGCAATATAATTAAGGAATTTTTCTTTGGATCAATGATCTTTATAATTATTTATGATAGTGGTTGGTTCTAGTGTTGGATTTGAGGTGCTACCGCCAGTCTCATCTTTAACTTCATTCATATGAATAAAGTCAAAGTTTTCTAATTCATTAGTACCAAAAAAGTTAGGGTGTAGCAACTCTTTTGTCTCGCTTTTTCCCTTGTTTATTTTGGATGAAACATCATGATCTGAAGTTTCTTCAGATGATGATTATCATTATCTGTAAGCTCATTAATATCATAATTAAAGTGTTGTAAAATAAATTCATGTTAAAGATTAGTTTCTCTGATCTGATCTAACAATATTAAAACCTAAATCTGGATCTTTGTACAATTGTCTTGAATAGTCAAAGATCTCAACAGTATTTTCATATTCATTTCTATTATAGGTTTTGGTTTATAGTATCGGTATATCTTTTGTACGATAAAATGGTCTTGGGATGGTGTTATCTCTTAGACTATTCACTTCAGTAGTGTTTCCAATGGATATTTGATTATAATTTTGCGAGTAAATTACTTATTTATTTTTTTGTTTCTTTTTTAAGGTCTATATTCACAATAGTACCTAAACAATCTAGTTTAGACTCAATAGACTCCACTTAGATTCTAGGTAATTTTATTTATTTATTCTAATTTGAAAACCATGAACACATTATATCAGTAATATTATTCAACTATAACACGCTATTTATGGATACAAAATTTTTAGTAATATGTAAACCATGATGATATTTATTTTCAATACAATTAATTAGATTTACTACACATACAATATCTTTGCTTTTAAATGTCATTATAGATTGTTGTCGGTACCTAAGACCCTCATAGTGTATATGTCTAATGCCTAAAACCTCCCGGTTTGATTTTAAGAATTTAACCACCTAAGTATGTCAGAGCAATCAATGATCTAAGGCTATATGGGCTTTGATATAGACTAAATATCCAGATGAGTAGAAATTGTCAATACTATATTGTCAATAACTGACAAAACTTTTACAAACTTGAGATATTAACCATATGTTAAAAACATAGAACATAGAGAAGAAATACTTATAAATACACTACATACACAAACTTGGTCTTGTTGTTTCTAGCTCTTCACCAGGCTCTGATATTAATTACAATAACAAACTATGGAAAGGAGCTATACAAGACTTGATAAACGAAAAGTATTGCGATAAAAAAAGAAACGTCTTGAAATTTAATAAATACATATTAGATTAAGACAGGTTACTATAACAACCTTATTGAGATAAGGATAGACACTCTCATTTTGTTTGTTGTTTTTGATAAAAGATTCTTAAATCTAATGAAGGCAATTATTTGAGAGTTGGGATCTTCGGTTCCAAAATCCTGTCCTATTTTTCTGTCCCATTGATAAGATGTTGCCACATGTTTACCAAAATAATTTAATTCGTACTCTAAAACCCTACTGTAGTGTCCTGGGTCTTAAATCCGATTTGTTTATGTTAAGTGATAATTGTTACCTTATACTTACAATTTTTTTGTTTTTTTTTTGACTTTTGAAAAGTTTTGGGCTGCATTTAACTTTTTAGTTATTATAATTGGGACCTCCTCCTCATTGATTAGAGTCTTGATTGATGAATTAACATGTTGGTTGGGCAAGAATAGAGCAAAAATCCCAAATTCGAATATTTGTTTTGAGTAGTGTTTACTCTTTTACCTTTTTCTGTCTCCACATTTTGAATCTTGATGTGAGGCTAGAACCGTTGGAAAGTTTATTTCCAGGGCATCAATTTAGACACAAAATTGACCATATTTCGTTTCCGAATGAGGGAGATACGGTTGTTTGAAATCACCCATCAAAAGCTGTCTAGGTCAAATCCACATGAGCTGAATATGAATTCCGCACGAGCAGATTTCGCAAGAAAGCCATTCTTCACCGGGCTGATCTGCATGAGTAGATTTTGCGTGTCTAGACATCGATTTTTGTGCTCTTTTCACTCAAATCAGATGCTTCTCTCTCTTTTGACCATTTCTCATCGCTCTTTCTCTCTCTAACTTCTCTTTTCTTTTCCTTCTCTCTAAACTCTCACTAAATTTCACATTCTCTTCTATCTACAAAGATCAAGAGAGATTTTGATACTAGTTCCTTATACAAAAATGGCAAGCGTCTTGAGAGCTACGTTTTGACTGGTGGAGATCAAATTCTGGTGAAGTTGATTTTAGGATTCTCTCTTCTCTCTTTAAGGTAGAGATTTCTTTGCTCATTTTCAGTACCTTATTATAGATAGACATGTGGTAGTTTTTATTGCATGAAAAACTTGATTTGTTGGGTATTTTTAAAAAGCATGTGATGAGGGTTAGGATTTTATGATCTAGAGTTAAATCTTGTATTTTGTTGTGAATATATGAGATTGTATGTTTGAGGAACATGTTTAAAAGGATTAGAGTAAAAAAGTTTAATTAATTATTTATGGGTTATGAAAAAATTGATGATTTGATTTTATTCGAACCATATGGGATATTGTGTATTAAAAATGTGACAATGAGTATGTAAGAAAATAAAGAAAGTCATCATGAATTTAATTTGTGTTAATTGTTATCTATGTTTTTATAATTTTTAAGTTGTAATAATTGTCAACAAATTAGAATTTTGGAGAAATAAAAAAGGAGTTGGTAAGTGTTGTGTGTATTGAAAGATTTGTGGATTGGTTATTTTTGTTTATAAGAGTTATGATGAAATGCCCCAAATCCTTTGATTATTAATTTGTTTGAAAGATGGGATTAATTTGTGTTATATATGTGTTGGATTATGAAAATAAATTTACTAGTTGAGTTTTGATAATTAATGAGAAAGATATAACGATTTGTTGTGGGTATTGAGAGTTTGGAGAGAAGGAAAAATAAATTTGGAAATCAATAAAACATTTATATACTTTTGTGAAATGAGAAATGAAAATGAGAAGTAAAAGGAGTTGACGATATATATATATATATATATATATATATATATTTTAAAACAAGTAAATAATTGTATTCGTGATGAATTACTACTTGTTGAACCAAATTTGAATATTTTGAATTGAATCATAAAGATGTGATAGTAGTGATGGAAGAGACTTTAATTATGAGTTTTGAAAACAGCGTGAATTGGAAGTTGAATTAATTGGAGTCGAAAGATGAAAGTTATGTAACATATAAATGTTGATAAAATCAAAATCAAGAAGATGAAATTGAATTAATGGACTTTGTCCTTATTGTTTATGAGGTTGTGTCCTTGGCCATCGGTAGAGGATGGTATTGACATTGTTGAATAATTTGTGAAATTTGAAATAATGTGTCAATTGTTGAGTTAAATAAAAGTGCGCATTGATATGGGTTTCTCTCCTCTCCGGATTTGAGCTCAGTAAAGTTTGGTGCTTTGACATGGGTTCCTCTCCCCTTTGGTTTGTGCCCAGTAAAGTGTGAACGGGTTCCTCTCTCCTCTGGCTCAAGGACCGGTAAAGTTTTGTGCTTTGAAATGGGTTCCTCTCCCCTTTGGCTCGTGCCCGGTAAAGTGAGTTATGGTGGTTATGGATTAAAGAAGCCGGGGTCTATTATGTGTTAATTATGCGTAGTTTATTTTCATACTTGTGTTATGATGACAAGGGATGCATTATTGGCTTTTCGTGCTTGTGACCGGTAAAATATGGTAATGTATGTTGACGCATCTATTGTTGCATATATATACACATGTATTTGTGAATGTTCATTTTACACTTGTGCTTAAGGCCGTAATATATAGTAATTGTCCTTGTAGCCATAATGAGTTGGAATGTAGGATGGGTATATTATTTAGATCGATCTTAGGAGATCGTGGTAATGTGATGAATGGTTAAGATTTCTTTAAATACAAATGGAAAGTTTTGAAAGGTAAGAACTGAGATCTTTGTTTCTTGTTATGTTAAAGAGGATCTTTTGGAAAATTGTAATCATGTAAGTATATTTTGAAATATGAAATGTCACATTACCTATATGTATATACGTGAAGCATTCATGATCATAGTTATTTATATGGTGCTATTGTTTAGGATTATTAGGATTCTTACTAGACCTTTATGTTCATCCTACGTTGTTAATCATTTTTCAGGTATGGAGTGAAGAGTTTCTCAAGACTTGAAGTCTGTTAATCGTTGGCCATAAAGCCTTTTAAATGTAGGTGAAATGCCAACTTGTTGTAAAAAGGGTTAATCCCTTTTATATATTTTGTGATTTTGTAATTAATGACGTAACGCCTATGGGTGTGTATTGTATTTCATTACATGTACACGAGAGAGGACATTGTAATTTATTCCTTCCTAAATGCCTTTGATATTTATTATTATTGAAATGGACTGATTTAAAGGAAAAATGTAACATTATTTGAGTAATAAAATTTGGGGCATTACAACTTGGTATCAGAGCGAGCCGAGTTTGAATACTTGGGCTTGTGGGAAGTGGTTTTTACTGCGCCTGGTTTTTGTTATGCTTGGTGAAGATGTTTCATGTAGAAAGATTAAGTGTTAGGACTTTATATGATGCATTTATGTGAGCATGGAGTTAAGTCTCATGGATAGTGCTTGTAGTCGGTTAACTTGCTTTGAGGTTTGACTAGAAATACGCCTGATAAACGTGGTTTCTGGTGGGAAATCTCTGAGAGTTCTGGGACATGTAGCTATCCTTGTGGACTTGGTTCGATTATGTGATTGACTGTTTAACTTGTTTTTGTGTTTGTAGTTTATGTCCTAAGTGTGTCTTGTAGCTTAATGGTGGGGAGTGAGCGCTTCAGAGGAGGCTATAGTTGTTTACTAATTGGGTTTTTCCTTTAAAAGGATGTTTGGATGGGTGAATAGAGGATACTAGTAGAGGTACAACAATTCCAGTAGTAACCACATTAGCAGCATTGACTGTTGGCGAGGAGTTCGCATGAGAGATTGTAAGGACAGTGAGGGAGGCCCTAACTCACAATGAGAGAGACGATACTCGTACCCTCAAACTTACTAAGGAGTTTTTCCTTTTTAACCCACCCGAGTTTACAGGAGGGCTTGAGCCATGGAAGGCAAATGATTGGTTGGAGCAAATCACCAAGACTTTTAATATGCTTAGAGTCGAAGTTGACGGGTTAAGGATTGCACTAGGGGGTTTCCAATTGAGAGGAGACGTTGGGTATTGGTGGAAGTATGCTAAGACCACTATAGGCACCACCTAGGTTGTTTTTATTGAGGCCTTTTTGGCCATGTATTTTCCTCCCTTTACACGGGAAAGATTGAGAACACAATTTATTGAGTTGCGCCAAGGCACAACTCCTTTAGTACACTTTGAGGTGCAGTTCATTAGTTTGTACAACGGTTCTGGTTTAAACCCAACCCATTTCATGCTCTTAGATCTGGGATTACTAGTTGCTTATGTCCTTATTTACCTTATAGCTAGTTGAGTTTGGTTATGTGGGAGTTATTGTTGTATTTGAAACAGGTTGGTGTAGCTCAACTTTTTTGTGCCCTTTTTTAGAAGTCGAAATAGGCCCTATAGTATTGGACTTCCGCGGTTTTGAATCTGATTCCACAAGTGCAATGTGAAATAAATAAACACCAAAGAGTCTAAATTCGGCGAATCTTTTGGAAAATCGATTTTGAATCAAATTTCCAAAAATGGACTGCTTTGTCAGATACAGAGTCGTCACCTAAATGTTTTATTTTGGGAAAATTTAGGAAACCCATGACTCGTGCCAAAGGCCATGTGTCCGTCATCACCAAGATTGTCTCGGCTCGGGAACTTAGGTACGAGAGGGGAAGGTCATGAATTGAGCACCCTCGCTCGCCTGATCAAAGATCGACCTCTACTAATTATGATATGAATCTTACTTTGCATTATATGTTCTTGTTCCGGTTATTAATCTAGCATTACTATGTGATGCGCACATACAAGTATAGACTAACTTACAAAAATTGGAACACTTGAGTCATGTTTGTTTTCTGAAAAGAGTTTGAATTTGCCACTTGAAAAGTGGGCTTAAATGTGCATGGCTCAAATTATTCCAATTCAAGCAATTAGCCTTCATCCACAGGCATACAGGCAGGTATATCAACTAAGCACTTAGACTCATGGTAAGCATGCTAGACATGGCAACAATCACATTCATGCAATATGCTAAAGCAAGTAAAGGCTCACCTCGTACTCCAAGACAAAAAGACATAAGAGAGTTAGTGTGGACTCGCCTTTTTCCGTTCCCCCGCCTTTCGAAAAGGGTTTGAAAAGAAAGACTCATAGTTTGGACTCCCACGGTACTAAATCTAGTCTCACAAGTGCAATGTGAAACTGATAAACACTAAAGAGTCCAAATCCGGCAAATCATTTTGGAAAATCGATTTTAAATCAAATAATGCCAAAATTAGACTGCTTTTCCAGATACAGAGTCGCCACCTAAATATTTTATTTTGGAAAAATTTAGGAAACCCTGACTCATGCCAAAGGCCACGTGTTCGTCATCACCAAATTTGCCTCGGCTCGGGAACTGAGGTACTAGAGGGGAAGGTCCTGAAGTGAGCACCCCCGCTCACCCGATCAAAGATCGGCCTCTACTAATCATGATATGTCATTTTATAAACATTATGCGTTCTTATTCCGATTATTAGACTAGCTTTACTATGCAACGCACACGTGCAAGTATAGACTAGTCGCAAGACTTGGAACAAATCAAATCATGTTTGTTTGCAAAAATGGTTTGGAATTTGCCACCCTCAAGTGGGCTTAAAGATGCGGATTTGCCACCAAACGTAGTGGGCTTAAAACATGATTTTGCCACAACAAAGTGGGCTTAAAACTCACATTCATTGAATTGTTCCAAATCAAACAACAAAGCCTTTATCCACAGGAATTCATGTAGTTTAGCAAGTAAGCACATAGCCTCATGGCAAGCATGCGAAACACGGCAACATGGCAATCGCACTTATGCAAGTATGCTAAAGCATAAAAACTTACCAAGCCAAAAAAGAAACTAGTTAGAAAGATGCATGATCCTAACTATGTGAGATGTCTAATGTAACACATGCAATTAATAGGCTCAGCTACTAATATGGCATATGATTCGATTTGATAACATGCGATGAAACATGCATTCAAAGAAGTATTGAAATTGCAATGCAGTTTGAATGATGTGCTGAGCCTCGATGCATGCAAGACAAAAATGAATGGATGCAAACATGCAAGCATAAGGTATGCTAATTGAAAATGTCCCTAATCTAAGCATCGAAAGTGATTAAATAAAAGGGAGAAAGACGTGGGGTTGAAAGACACACACACACGTACGCACACTTATTACAACATTATGCCCTTGCGAAGGAGGGTCCGAATAAATAAGCTAAGCTAGTCTAAGCTAAGGTAATTAATCTAATTAGACTAATTATTACAAACTAATGAATAACTAGCAAGCTCATTACTAATTATTACAAACACTTAACTAATTAGCAAACTAATTAATTAAAACAAATGCGCACTAACTAATCACGTAAAACATTAAACTATGCTGCCACTGCTCTGCTTCGAGAAGTGGAAGATGCATGCACTCGGTTTTTGCCACGAAAAGTCCTTCGTTTTGCTCTCGAGAGGCTATGTTTGCAGGGTTGAGCACACTTCACAATCTTTCTGCTCCAACTTACCAAATCTCTGCTGAGGATTGCACCAGTGACCTGCCGGCCATGAGAGGTTGCTGCTGGCCACTTGCCAGCCAAAAGAGTGCCTTGCCGGGCACTGATGCTCTGAGTCACCATACTGCAACAGAGCACAAACAGAGCAAAAAGAAGGTTTTTCCAGGGGTTTGTTCGTACTGTAAACCTCCTTATCATCTCAAAACTTCAAAGGAGTGGCACTCTTGGATCCAAAACCACCAATCAAGCAATTTCATTGCATGATGGCAAAAGACCCAAGTTGTACAATTTCAATAAATGCACAAATATGACTCAAAGAACCATCACCCTATTATACATGATCAAGGGCAATGGAGACCAAGGAAAATGGAACATTTCATAACTATTGAGTATGAAATGTCCCATTTGGCTTATGTTCAAATTAACGTCTAATTTGAACACATGCAATGCAACACAAAGATGCTTATCTTGCACACTTTTACTTGTCAAATTTTGTTTACTCATTTTAGTTACCAAACCATTCTTTAGTCAATTTGTCCATTGGTGAGAGTCTTCTAAAGCGAAAGAAGTGTCAACCAAGGGGTAGTTCAAGGCATGAGGGAAGGTTCATGCCGTTGGTAATGAACCCTCAAAGGAGGATTAAACCATTAAGCATGAGCCTCAACCTCAAGCTTAAACAACCCTAAGGTTGAAACAACCCTCAAAACAAATGAAAAAGTGAAGAAATGAGGGAGGTTGAAGAGATTGTATATGCTGAAAATAAGTGATAAAAGCACTAAAAACATGCAACCAACTCACACCAATGCTAGTTAAAGCCTTAAAACACTAAGCTAGTGAAGGAATTAACACTACAACCATGTCATGCAAGGCTCAAATGAAACAAATGACCAAAAGCAAAGGTAAAACAACCCTAAATATAGTCTAAAGCATGCTGGAATTAATCTAACAAAAGCTAGAAAAATAAGCTAAAACATGGAGCATGTTAAGCTAGTAAACAAAACACAAGGAAGGCAGGCTACCCTCTCCATTTTTTAATTTCAAAACATGATTTTAGCCATTGAAATAGCTCTAAAAATCAGTGTTTAAAAGCTCTGAAAAAGATGATGCAAGGGTGGGAAACACAAAGGCAAAGGCCTCCATAACAAGGCACAAAGAAGGGCTATCAACCCCTCAACTTTTAATGGCCTTAGGACCCAAGCTTCAGCCAAAAAATATAGAGTTTTCATAGCCCAAAATCAGATGGAAAACATGCTAGAATGAAGATAATAGTAGCTAAAACAATAAACTAAAGCATGGGGTTACACTACCACTATGCAAAACAAGACTCAAACAAACTAACCAGCCCAAAACAGAGCCAAAATAGGTTATTTTAGAGGCAAAAATATGCTGCACTTAAGCTAAATTAAGCTAGAAAAACATGCTAACATGTGAAGCTATCTAGGCATGCAAACAAGACACAAGGAGGAGAGGCTAACCCCTTCAACTTTGGACTTCAAAATTTGATTTTTACCACTGAAAAACCTCTAAAATTCAGTGGTTAAAAGGGCCAAAAAAGTTGATTTGAAGGTGGTGAATAATAGCACAAAATCTTAACAAGCTAAGAAGCAAAAAAGGTGGACAAGCCCTCAACTCAAACTAGCCTCAAATCACCATTTTTAGGTCATAAAAATAGAAGTTTTTACAGTTGAAAACTAGGCCAAAAATAGTAGAAAAATATGGGAAAATAAGTATGCAAAACAAGTTTAAAAAAGGTAAGTGTTATACCTTTGAAGCAAAGCATAACTTAGGCACAAATCCAAGCTCAAACCTCCTTCTAGAGCTCAAACAAGACTCCAAGAGACTTCAGCCCAAAGGTGGTCAAGTTTGATCAAGGATTGATAGGCAAACTAGAAGTGTATCTACACTTGTATACATAAAGGTTCAAGAGAGAGAGAGAGAAGTCTAGAGAGAGAGGATTGTAGAGAGAAAGGCTCCCAAGATCTTTTCAACCTTGAAAACAATAGATAAGGGCATCTATATATAGAAATATATGAGCTTAGGTTGAAAATATCAATTCAGAAACAACTAGAGCAGTGCGGAACAGCTGGAGGGGAAATATCTGCACAAAAACTAATTTTTGACACCAATGGCCAGCAAGGTATCATTGGTGGCCGGCAAGGTTCATTTGTGGATGGAAAAACCATCAATGACCGGCACATGGCTGGAAAGCCTTACTCAGTGGTTGGATAGAAAATCTACTTTTTAGGCTCGACTTCAAATGGGCATATCTCCTTCATCCGGACTTCTTTGCAAGTCATTCTTGAGTCTAAGCTGAATCCCTAGAAGTCTTCTTTCCAATGGTGGTAGCCTCACATCAAAATTCTAAGTGTGAAAAAAGATATGTTCATTTTAGTGAAGATTGCTCAATTTTGGCTTAAACGGATGGATGCCTAACTTCAACTAGCCACATCTCCCTTATTCGGACTCGGCTTTAGGAGATTCTTGAGTGTAAAATGAAGCCCCGGAAGTCCTCTTTCCAATGGTGGCAGCCTCACATGAAAATTCCAAGTATACAAAAGGATAAACCTGATTTAGTGAAGCTGCACAGTTCCCTCTCAACAGTTTCATGCCCAACTTCTTCCCCAACTAGTTTCTTCCCTCTCCTGTTATTTTCTTCAACTCCGAACCTATAAATAAGGTGTTTTGAAAGATTTTTCAAAGAGTTCATCTCTCTTTCAATCATTTCCACTTTGTCCTTTCTCGGTTTATCGAAAAGCGCAATATTTAATGAAATACGAGCCTCAGAACATCGTAGAAACTTTTTCAAAAATATTTTGAAAGAAAGGGTTTTAAGGTCTAAAATCATTTTGGCCAAAATAGTTTTGGTCCAAAAAAAGAAAAAAGGGGTGTGAGGTTGGGATTTGAAGCTCTCCTTTTACCGAAGAAATCGAACCTTTGCACACAATAGCCTTCATCGTCGAGTAATCAACCTGAGGCCCCCAAGTCTTAAGGGCGGTCAAAAATAGGGTGTTTACAGTTAGAAAAAATACATAATTCCTAACTATGTAATATGACTAATGCAACACATGCGATATGCAATCTAAAATAGGCTCGGCTACTTAACAGGGCATATGAATCAATTGATAGCATGTGGTTTAAGCACGTATTCAAATAAGTATTAAACTAACAATGCAGTTGCAATGATGAACCGAGCCTCGGTGCATGCAATACAAGTGGATGCAAACATGAAGAATGCTAATTTAAACGTGATGCCCTATACTAACCATCATAAGTAGTTAAATAAAAGGGAGAAAGATGTGGCGTTGGAAGACATACCCATTATTACAATATTATGCTCTCACGAAGGAGAGTTCGAATGAATAAACTAACTGGCTAACTATGTAAGCTAAGCTAATTAATTAACTATTACAAACCAAATGAAATAAATTAACTCACAACTAATTAACTACTTTAGCTAATTAAAAGTAAGTAAGTAAGCTAAACAACTAATTACTTTGCCTCGGGAAGCGAGGAATGTTCATGCGCATGCTCGATTTCCACCTGAAAAGCCATTGTTTTGCTTCTAGAGAGCCTCTGCTGCACAACAGAACACATACACTGTTGCCCACTTCCAGAATATCTCTACTCCGCCAAAGAAACACATTGCTGAATTTTGCATTAGTGGCCGGCCGACCACTAGTGAGGGATGCTGGCCATCAAAGGTGGTCTGCCGGCCAGTGCTGGCCATGGAATGTGGCTTGCCAGCCACTGCTGCCCAATTCACCTTGTTGCAATAGAGGACAAACAGAGCATGCATAGGGTATTCTTTAGGGTTGTCTGCACAACTCACCCCTCATTTTCATGAACGAATCAAAGGAGAAGTAAACTTAAGCCACAAACCATTAACTTAAGCAATTTCATTGCATGATGGCTTGTGAATCAATGTGTGCAAGTTCAATAAATGTAACAAAATATGACTCTAACCTCTTCCCTTTCATGAATTGATCAAGGGAAGTGGTGACCTTGGAAACTTGAATCATTTCATCACTAATGAGTATAAACTGCCTTAAGTTCCCATGTGTTCAATTAACGTCCGATTGAACACAACCAAATTATTATCTTGCACCATTTTAGCCTCAATTTTAGTTACTCAATTTTAAATTACCATCTGTTCTTTAATTCATTAAGTCCAATGGTGAGTTTAAGTCCTCTAAATGGAAAGAAGCGTCAAACAAGGAGTTGTCCTTGGCATGAGAGAGATGTAATGCCCTGGTAATGAACCTCCGAAGAGATTAAACGATTTAGCATAGAAGGTCTCTTTCTCATGCTAAAAAACAACATATATGGGATATCAATTCATCGCTTTCAATTAGATTACAACAATATACAATATAACAATAAATCAAAGCAAAAGAGCCAAAATAAGTAAGAAATGCAAGAAAATGAAAGGTTTGTGAAATTCACCTTCCAAGGAAAGGATGAACTCCTTAGTTCACAAACTCCCTCTTGATCACCCTCAAGTGTAGGAAGCATGTTCTAAAATCCTCAATTCGAAATTATGGAGTTTATGGTATGGAAAATGGCTAACTCTCTAGTTTCTCTCACTTTCAATCGCTAAACACTCTTCCTTATGTTCAAGGCAATTGATCTTTGGCTATATTAGAATTTTTGGAGTGTTTTTGGTGTATGGAAATGAGGAATTTCAGTAGCTATGGAAGCTTGGAAGTGTTGGTTCAAAATTGAAAATGTAGAGAATCTTTTACTCTCTTTTCTCTCTAACTCTCTTGAAGCATTCTTTTGTTCTTTTTTTTTTGCTCCCCTGAGCCTCTTCCTCTTTGGCTTTATATAGGCAACAAAGTATAATATAATAATATAAAAAGCTATAGGCATATAATATAATTATATAGATATTGTATAAAGATTATATTTAATATACTATATATATTATTCTTTTTCTTTTATAATATATATAATATAATTATAATAATTTATCAAATATATAATTTATACCAAAATACTAAACATATAATATAATAATATTAAACACATAATATAATTTGTTTTATTATTTTCTTTTATATTTATAAAATATATAATTTATACCAATTTATATAAAAACACCAAAAATATGAACAAACACATAAAATTATGTAAAATTACAAAAATACTAAACTAATGAAGTATTTAGTATTTTAAAACAATTTGGCTATGATGGTGAATGTTGGGATTAAAGCTCAAATTCCATCTCTCTTACTGAGGATTCTGTGAGAAACACATTCTAGTTTTCATCTTCGGGTAACCAAACGAAAGCGCCCAAGTCTTAGGGCTGGTCAAAATGGGGTGTCTACAGTTGGAAGTTAGTTTTTCAAAAGAGTTGTTATCAGATTTTTGCTTGTTCGCTCGAGCGGCCTTTCTTGCACTCGAGCATCTTTGAGATCTCCCAGTACTTTTGCAGGTTTGTAAAACTTCTGGGAGTAGGGTGTTCTTTGCTTGAGCGGTCTTTCTTGTGCTCCAGCAATCTTCTTCAGTCTACAAAACTTTTGGAAAGGGTACATTGTGCACTCGAGTGGTGTTTTGGTTACTTAAGCGGTGTCGCTTATTGTCTCTGATGTGCAAGCGGTGTTTTGGTTTCTTGAGCGGTCTACCCGTATATCAGTTCGGGAATAGGGAAATTTTATCACTTTTTTTCACTTTCTCTCTCTAAAACATTCCAAAACCCTAGTTCTTCACTCTCTCTCTAGTTCTTGCCTTAAACTCCAAACACTCCATCATCCATTGATTTCTCCACCCTAGTCATTTGGGAAAAAAGGTAGAGCTTGTTGTAACCTTCGTTCTAATCGGAGGAGTTCTTGTTTTTGTCTCCTTCAAGCTTCAATCCTTATTTTCTCCATCTTCTAGACTTGAGGTAGGGATTTATTCAACTTCTAGCATGTTTCTTAACTTAGTTATTTGCTCTTTGAAAATTATTCGGTGATTTTGGGGTTTGGGTTAAACTTAGGGCTTGGTATTGAAAAGTAAAAGAGGATTTTTTCAAATAAATGATTGAGAAGGGTTATGAATGTGTGTATATTGATGGATTGTGTTGAAATATGGGATGATCTTTCTTTAAAAGCAACTTTTGGAAATAAAGGAAGTTTTGTTAAAAAATTTTGGATGTTTGTTTATGAAAGGAGAAAGGAAAGATGTTGCATTTTGAAAGATATGGAAAATGTATCAGTTGATGATGAGAGTGGAGTTAGATATCTATTATTACTCCCATTTTGAAAATTTATGAGATTTTATCTATTATTGGAAAATTACTTGTTGAGTAGCAATATCTATTTTGGGCTATCGGTGAAGGATACTCTTGATTGTTGTACAAAGTGCATGAGGATTAGGTTGAATTGAAATTAATTTCTCATACATTGTGCATCGAGCATTGTTTCATATCTAAATATTGAAAATGTATTGTTTTTGACAGAAATGGGTGTATACCTTGGTGAATCTGGTTAGGGGGTGTGGTTGTGGTTTATATTGTTGGCTTATGTGTTCTTGGTGAAAGTCCAGAAACCTGTGCGATTAGGTGCCGATCCTTCCGGTTAGTAACTGTAAAATGACTTTGGTAGTGCTTGTATAGTCTACTAGCAGACATGTATCTAGAGATTCTCAGTGTTTTGTATTCACTGCCCTGTTTTATGATATAAAGGATATTTTTTTTTTCATGAATTGTTATATAATCATGACCTTGCATTGTTTTGAGATGGAAATGCACAACGTTTGACAAATGGCATTGCATATGCATTCATCTTATCACTTTGTTAAGATTTATACATTATGTTAAAGTATCTCTATTGGGCTTTAGCTCACCCTATATGAAAAACAACTTTTAGGTGCCGATGATATGCCTCCACCAAGGACATAGCTTGGGAGGACTAGGAGTCAAGAGTTTATTTTGTTTTCTTTTGATGTAATTATTTTTGTAAAAGCCTTGGGCTTTAACTATATTGAGTTGAACTTATTTTGTTGTACCGAAGCATTGACTTGGAAAGATGTAGCCATTAGGGCATAAAATTATTTGATTCTCTTTTTATTTCAATTCTGGTACGCATGCCATATGCTATAGATTCAAGATTTAGGATTTATGAATTTATACGTGCATATGTCATCTTTTGCATGATCAAAGAATATAAATGAAAGGTTATTGTTTTACCTGTTATATTTCTATTAAATACTTTGAGTTGCGTTGTTATTATTTTTGGGGCATTACAGTTTGTCTAGATTCACTCTAGAGTAGGTAGCAATAGAGGAGTGCCACTATATTGAACTCTAGAGAAGGTTGTGTGATGATATTCAGGGTATGGTTGTTGTGAGCATGTATAGGAACTATTACACACTCGTGGAGGCGATGACCCATGTTGAGGCCACAATTTTAGGTGTTGGTCGGGATAGAGATGAGGCCATATTAGCGGTCCCCATTGTTAGAAAGCGCACTAGGCTTACTAAAAGTTGGAGACAGTCAAGATCTCAGTCATAGGCGCAGTTTTCGCCTCAAGCAGCATTTGCTTCTTTGGATTCATCCTTTAGGAGGTCTAATTAGACCTAGATTTCTTCGAATCTGTCATAGAATAGGGGGCCACCTACTTGCTCTAGGTGTAATCTGTTGGGCCATATTAGGCGTCGTTGTCCTCAGTGGGGACATAGTCAATTTCAGTAGCCCAGGCAGGGGCAGATAAGCATGGAAGGGTGGTGGAGTATTTAGCTGTTTTCTTGCCTTGTTAGTGTGGCCGATGTGTTGTTGGATGCAGGGGCATCATACCTATTTGTTGTTAGTATGTTTGTTTATAAATTCCAATGAATTGGGCATGTAATGAATTAGGTATTACTTTTACTTGGGAAGCCATTGTTAGAATGGATAATACTAACATTGTTGTATAATTGCCTACTGTCTCATGAGTTGACTATGCATGGGCTTGTGAGCATCTTTTGATTTAAAGTTGTTTTTTAGGAGTGAGATAATTGTGTGTAGTTGTGACTAGCTTTGCGGTAACTCGCGAGTAGCACTATTTTATCTTTGGTAAGTGTGATTAGGGGCGACATGATTCATTTCTCATAAGTATTAAGGACTTATTGATAAAGTGTTGAGAATGCTCTTTGGTGAGTGTGATGTTTATTCTAGATATCTCGTATGCTCGATGCGCGTGATTAGCAAGCTTGTTGTTAACCTTGTTGGTCTCCTTGCGGGTGATGTGAGGTGTTTAATTGCCTTGTGGGCATGCATGTATAATGAGTTGACTTAGGAATGAGAATTGTATAATGAGTCTTTAGGAGGAAATGCTAGGGGAGGGCGGCCATATGTAGCTCGACTTTTTCGCTCCCCCTTTCAGAAGCTTAGAATAAGCCATACAGTTCGGACTCCTGCGGTTCTGAATCTAATCTAACAAGTGCAATGTGAAATTGATAAACACTAAAGAATCCAAATCCGAAAAATCATTTGGAAAATTAATTTTGAATCAAATTGCCAAAAATGGACTGCTTTTCCAGATACAGAGTCACCACCTAAATATTTTTAGGAAATCTAGGAAACCCATGACTGTAACAAGCCCGCGGGGGGAACCTCGCTACAGTTCGGACTCTCGATTTGTGTCACGGTTCTTAATCTGAACCAAAGAGTCCAAATCTGGCAAATCGTTTGAGAAAACAGATTTTTTTGAAAAAGTAGTGCCAAACATGGACTGCTTTGCCAGATACAGAGTCGCCACCTAAATATTTTAAAATGGGAGAATTTAGGAAACCCTGACTCGGTGCCGAAGGCCACATGTCCATCATCACCGGAGTTGTCTCGGCTCGGGAGCTTGGGTACGATCGGGGAAGGTCAGCTATGAGCACCCCCTTTCGCCCGGTCCGAAGACCGGCCTCTACTAACCGTGATATCCAATTTTGAAAACATTATGTGTTCTTAAACCAATTATTAGCCTAGAATTACTACGTTATGCGCGCAGCAAACAAGTATAGACCAAATCGCCCAAATTGGAAAGAATCATTGCATATCCGTTTGTTTTGAAAATGCTTTGAAATTTGCTACTCGCAAGTAGGCTAAAAACATGGATTTCAATGAGTTTTTTCCAACTCAAACAATCCAACCTTCACCCACAGGCATTCAAAACATTTTAACACATAAGCATCTAGCCACATGTTAAGCATGCTGACATGGCAACATTCACACTCATGTGATATGCTAAAGCGGAAATACTTACATTGTACTCCGTGCCAAAACAGTAAACTAGTTAGCAAACATGCATGCCCTAGGTCATGTTAAAAGTGGCTAATGCATCACATGCAAAATGCGGTCTAGCAAGCTCGGCTAGCCCTAAACATGGTATGTGAAAATGCACAATTATCACATATTCGGTTTAGAATTTGAAATACAAATGCGGTTAGCGTGATGTACCGAGCCTAATGTATGCAATACAAATGCATGGATGCACGCATGCATGGCATAAGGTATGCTAATTTCAAAAAATGCCCTAATCTACCATCATAAGCGGGTAAATAAAAAGGGAAGAAAGAAATGGGATTGGAAGACATACACACCACCCACACACACTTTTTACATCTTTACCCTCACTCGGAGGGATCAAATAAATATTACAGTCCCAAAATAATAAACGAATAAAAATATTACAAGATTTCTAATTTAATTTAAAAAAGAAAAGATGGCAAAGGAAAGAAGAGGCAGCTGCAGCCTCTGCCTCGGGATGCGCGAATGGTGCATGCTCGAATCCGTCTCGCCCGAAAAACCCGTACTGTACTCCTGCCGCCTCTGTTTGTACTGCCTTGTCTTTCTGAAAATTGCCCAAGTACTGGAGCAAGTTCCTTGCATCCTGCAGAGCACCACCGGCGGACAGAATTACCACCGGCACTTCACATATTCCCATCGGCACTTTTTGGATTCATCGGCACTCCATATATTTGCCGGTCGGCACTAAATTCTGCCGGTCGGCAGAAACTTCCTGCAGAAACAATTTGACAGCAAACAGAGAACAGGCAGTGCATGACATGGAGTTTCGGGCACATGTAAGCATGGTCATACTTCCTATCATGTTTTGACTCAAAGAGCATGACCTTCAATCTTTGAGCCATCAATGGTGCATGATGACTCAAGGGATCAAATTTTCATTTAATGTAAAATGTATGCAACAAACACAATGAACTCCGAAACCTTATCATGGCGAAGTCAAAGGCCTCGGGGACTGAAAGTTAAGCGCGTTACATCACTTGTGGTATGAACGCCCCTCAACTCTCACACTTGGTTTTGACACCCAAACCAAGTAATGCAATGCATGTTATGCAAACATGGCTCAAAATGCAACATGATATCAACGTGTAAGGTATGCAAGAATCATGCAACTAGTATGGCAAGCATGCAATGTTAGACATACAAGACACAAATGTGATGTAAACACAGACATTTTGAGCAATAGAATTACCATGCTACAACAACATATTGAAGCAACCATACATCAATCATGAAGCAATCATGCAAAGATGGCTTAAAATGGCAAGGGCAGACCCTCACCCTCCTCAAAACAGTGGCCAAAAGTGTCCGATAGATAGACCAATATTCATGCCAACATGCAAGCCAAAAGTCCTATGGTTAAGGCACAAAAAGGGAAACATTTCACACTCATCAACATGACCACTCATGGCATGATTAAAACAAGTAAAAACAGAATTTTACATGCAAAATGGGACCCCAAAACCTCCTAATATGACAGCTAAAGTACCTCCATGAAACAAATGCACTAAGGGCACTCCTAGGCATAAGAGGACACACCTCAAGGCATGGAAAGAGGTCATGCATGCACACATACAAACATGATTCTTGGGCTAAAATGTGGCCCTTGATGATGTTAAATCATGAGGCGTAATCAACAACATGCATGCTAGAAGCCAACATGCTCAAGCTTTCAAGCCAAAATCAAAGCAACCCTAACAAAATGTCAAGCATGATCAAAAGGATAACCAACAACTTTAAGCATGAAAAACAATACAAAAGCTTCATGGAACTAAGCCAAATACACAAGAATCATGGCCTAATCATGAGGTGTATTCTAAGCAAAATGGAGCAATACAAAGCAAGTTTATAAGCATAAGCATCAAGAGCACAAAATCCGGCCAAAATAGAGGTTACATATGACCTAAATACCTAAAAAATTCTGAAATGAGGCCAAGGATCATCAAGCACACATGCACCCTTTTGAGCCCAAAAAGCATGGAAAAAAACCATGAAGGGAGAGGGGTGTCCCTCCCCTATGCAAGACTTACAAACCATTTTTTTTGACACTAAAATACACTGATTTTCAGTGGTCAAAGGACAAAACACTGAAGTGGACAAAACCTTATGAAAGAGGCACCAAAATGGATCAACAAGGCTTAGAAGGGGGAGTTTGCACCCAAACCACAAAATGAACTTAATGAAGTGCTAGAGCAGGAAAATACAAGCCTTTTTATGTTATACACAAGAGCTAAAACAGCAAAGCTAGATAGGTAAAAACTATTGCAAGTTTGGGGAAATATAAATCAAAATGCTCACCTTGAAGACCTTTGAAGAACAAATGGTCTGAGCTCCCCTTCTTTGGAATCAAAACCAGTCCAAAAAACTCAAGAACAACCACCCAAGTCCTCAATCTCGGAGTAAGGTGTAATGGTGTGTGTAATGGTGCAAAAGTAAGGTAAAAACCACCTTTTAGCTAAAAACACACACAAAGGAGGAGAGAGGGGAGGTATAGAGATAATATGTTATCTATATCTCAAAGGTCTGGTTTTTGGTTGCAAGAAGCTAACCTAAGATCAAAGAGGAAGACTCTCCTCTTATAGACTCCCTCTTGCAAAGCTTATTCAACAAGCTTGCTTAGAGGGAGATCCTCCATACACGTGTATGGAGGGGGGAAGAGTTGGTGCCAGCTATCACAGCTGGCACAAAATATCTCCATAAGTGGATGAACAGTGGTCGGCTGCCCAAAAATGCCATTTCGGCAAAAACAGTGCGACCGCAACAAATTATGCCGGACGGCAATAAAGTGTGCGACCGGAAAACAAAAGTGCGATGATAGAAAAAGGCCATCCGGTGGCCTCCAGCCGCTGCCGGTGGTGTGTGGGGATGCCTCATAAGGCATTCCCTGCCCTTCCAAGGCAAAACACAAGTGTTCGGTGTGAAACCAGACACTAAACGGTCAAGTTCGGAGATCCTGAGGCAGGGCGCGCGAGCCAAAACCTCCGGGAACTCTAAACGAACACAACATGGATAATCACCGAGTGTTCAAACGGTGACGTACAAGTCTTGAGGACGGTCAAAAATGGGGTGTCTACAATGACTCGTGCCAAAGGCCACGTGTCCGTCATCACCAAAGTTGCCTCAGTTCGGGAACTTGGGTATGAGAGGGGAAGGTCATGAATTGAGCACCCCCGCTCGCCCGATCAAAGATCGACCTCTACTAATTATGATATGATTTTTATGTACATTATATGCTCTTGTTCCAGTTTTTGCTATGTTATGCGCGCACACAAGGTATAGACTTAGTTTGCCTGAATTGGAACAATTCAATTTCATGTTTGTTGTTTGAAAAGGGTTTATTTTGCCACTTTAACAAAGTGGGCTTAAAGTTTGCGAATTTGTCACTTGACAAAGTGGGCTTAAACGCACATTCATTGAATCATTTCAATTCAAGCAAAAAGCCTTCATCCACAGGCACTCAAACAGTTACAGCAATTAGTCACTTAGTCTCATGGTAAGCATGTTAGACATGGCAATCACTCACACTCATGCAAGTATGCTAAAGTACAAAAAACTCACCTAGTACTCCAAGCTAAGATAAAAGAGAAGAGTTAGAAAAGTATGCATGATTCCTAACTTATGCAAGATGACTAATGCAACGCATGTAATAATGCAACTAAAATAGGCTCGGCTAATAAGCATGGTATGTGAAGTAATTTAAATAACATGCGGTCTAAGCACATATTCAAAGAATGTATTTAAACAACAATGTAGTTAGAATGATAACCTGAGCCTCGGTGCATGTAATACGAATGGATACAAACATGCGATATTCTAATTGAAACGTGATGTCCGTAAACTAACCATCGTAAGCTAGTAAATAAAAGGAAGAAAGACGTGGGGTTGGAAGACATACATATTATTACATCATTTCACTCTCACAAAGGAGAGTCCGAATGAATAAACTAAGCTAACTAGCAACTAATTAAAGCTAAAGCTAAATCTAATTATTACAAAAAAAAAAATGAACTAACTAACTAGTTAATTAACTAATTAAAGAATTACAACACAATTGCAATTAATAATTGAACTAAGCAATTAACTACTCTGTCTCGGGAAATGAAAGATGTGCATGCGCATGCTTGGATCACCTTACCAACACTCTGCTGAATTTTACATCAGTGGCCAGCTGGCCAAAGATGAAAGTTGCCGGCCACCAGTCGGCCATGGAGGTGGTCTGCCAGCCACCTGCCGGCCATAGAAAGTGGCTTGCCGGTCATTGATGCACAGTTTCATCTTGCTGCAATAGAGGACAAACAGAGCATATACAAGGTATTTCAAGGGTTTGTTTGCACAACCTACCCCTCATTTTCATGGGAAAATCAAAGGAGTAGCAAGCTTTGGTTCACAAACCATCAATGGATGTAATTTAATTGCATGATGGCTTGTGAAACCAAGTGTGCAAGTTTAATAAATGCAAAACAAGACACAAGCCTCCTCCTTTTCATGAATGATCAAGGGAAGAAGTTGACCTTGGAGACTTGAATCATTTCATCACTAGCAAGTATGAAATGGTTCAAGCTTCCATGTGTTCAATTAACGTCCGATTGAACACACCAAGTTATTAGCTTGCTCACTTTTAGGCTCAAGTTTACTCATTTTAATTTACTAACCATTCTTTAATCAACTAAGTCCATTGGTGAGTTAAAGTCCTCTAAAAGAGAAGGAAGTGTCAAACAAGGGTTAGTTTAAGGCAAGAGAGAGGTGTCATGCCATTGATAATGAACCCCCGAAAGAGGATTAAACCATTAAGCATGGACCTCAATCTCAAGCTTATACAATCCCAAGGTTGAAACAATCCTCAAAGCAAACAAAGAGTGAAGAAATGAGGGAGGTTGCAGAGATTATGCTTGCCGAAATTAAGTGAGAAAAGCACTAAAACAATGCAATCAACTCAAACAAGTGGTGTCTAAAGGCCTAAAACACCAAGCTTGTGAGGACACTTACACTAGGAGCACGCAAAGCAAGCCTCAAATGATTTAACCAACCCAAAACAGAGTTAAAACAGTCCAAATTAGAGGCTAAAACATGCTGGAATTAAGCTATAAGTGGCTAGAAAAATAAGCTAACACATAGAGCTATCTAGGCTAGCAAACAAGACAAAAGGAGGGGAGGCTAACCCCTCCAAATTTGGACTTCAAAACATGATTTTGGCCACTGAAATAGCTTTGAAAATCAGTGTTTAAAATCTTGGAAAAAGATAGTAAAAGGGTGGGAAACACAAGGGCAAAGGCCTCCAAAATAAGGTACAAAGAAGGGCTATCAACCTTTCAACCTTTAATGGCCTTAAACCCAAGCTTCAACCCAAAAAACACAAAGTTTTGACAGCCTAAAACAATGGAAAAACAGTAGGAATAGAAACAAATAAAAAAAAGCTACAAGCAAAGTCTTATACCTTTGAAGAGAAGAGCAACTCCAAGCAACAAAACCAAGCAAACAACAGCCTCTAGAGCTCAAACCAAGCTCAATAATACCTCAGCTTAAAGATGGTGAGATTTGGTTAAAGGTGTATAGGCAAAGGTCAAGGATTTGTAGTTAAAAGTGTAGACAATTTGTAGAAGAGGAAAATTTTTGAGTTCAGAATTTTCTAACCTTATTACAAGAGAGGGGGGTACCTATATATAGAAAACATGAAATTCCCTCAAGGAGATTCAGCCCTACACATGGGTGAAGATGCATGCATCTGTGCAAACAGCTAGCATAAAATATCTACAAAACACACTGGTGGCCGGCAAGCCACATCAATGGTCGACAGCCTAAAAATGATGGTTGACAGCCTCTAGGGTTGGCCGGTAGGCCACCAGAGGTTACAGGCTGGAATGACCAAGGCATTGCCCAAAACAAAAAGGGTGTAGGGTTTGAAAGGCTCAAAGTTGTGGCGTTCCGCTGAGGACTTCGAGCACAGGACGAACATTTAGACTCATCATCGGGTGTACATGCCAGGATGTGAGTCTAGCTCTGACTCAAAGGAGGTGCGAGAATGTGTGTTGAAACCCAAGTAGGGGTGAGCAGCGTCGGGTGAATGTCGGTGTTTGATGTCGAGCTATAACGATTTTGGTTTAGACCTGACCCGTTTATTGTTTTGGATTTAGGATTCCTTGTCTTATTTGGTTGTTCATATCCTTATTCATCTTATTCTTGATTGACTTTAGTTGTTTGGATGTCTTGGTTGAATTTGAAACAGATCGGGAGTTTGTTTTTTAATAGAACTGTTGCCTAGATTTTCGTCAGTTCGCTCGAGCAGTCCTTTGGTCGCTCAAGCAATCTTTGAGAACTTCCAATATAGTTGTAGGTCTGCAAAAGTACTGGGAGGGTATTTTTTTCGCTCGAGCAGTGTTTCTTGCTCTCAAGCAGTTAGCCTCTGTTTGCAAAACTACTGGGAGGTGGCGTTCTTCACTCGCGTGGTCACTTTGTTTGCTCAAGCAGTTTCACTTATTGTGTCTGGTCGCTTGAGCAGTGTTTTGGTTGCTCGAGTGGTCTGCGCGGATATCATTTCGTAACAGCCACTTTTTGAGTCACTTTCATATCTCTCTTTCTAAACATTTCAAAACCCCAAGTCTAGACCTTCTTTCTCTAAAACTCATCTTTAACCTCCAAATACCCTAAATCTATTGATCTCTACACCCTAGTCCCTTTGATAAAAAGGTAGAGCTCATCTAGAGCTTCATTTTAATCGAAACAAAGTTGGTTTTCGGCTTCGTCGAGGTTTCTCCACTCGCTCCCTTGTCTTCTAGCTTTGAGGTAGGGATTTCTCCACACTTTTGCATGGTTTTTAACTTGGTTATTTGATTTTGTAAACAATATTGTGATTTGAGGATTTTTGGATAAACCTAAGTTTTGGTTTTGAAATCAAAAGAGGGGTTTTCAAAATGGTTTCTTGGAAATGATTATGGGTTTGTAAATGTGGTTGAGTTGTGATAAAATGGTGGATTTTTATCCTTGGAATTGAATTATAAAGAAAATGAGATTTTGCTCTAAAATGTGAATACTTGATTTTGTAAAGAAGAAATGGAAATGATGTTGGGTTTTATGGAATTGGAATGATGATGATGATGATAGTCCCATCTTGAAATTTTTAAAAGTTTATATTTATTGGAAATGAAATTATCTATCTGTTTATATTTATTGGAAATGAAATTATCTATTTGTTTAGAGATATATGTTTTGGGCTATCGGTGGAGGATAGCTATGATTGTTGTAGAAATTGCATAAGAATTAGGAGAATTGAAACTAATTTATCATCTATTTGCATTAAGCATTGTTGCATACTTAACACATTGAAAATGTATATTGTTTTGAGAAAAATGGGTCAATATCTTGGTGAATCTGGGTAGGGGGTGTAGTTGTGGTATTATGTTAGCCTGTGTGTCCTTGGTGAAATTCTAAAATCCTGCGCGGTTAGGTGCCGAGCCTTCCTGTTAGTACCTGTAAAAATGACAGTTGGTAGTGGTTGTATAGCCTGTTTGCAGACATGTACCTAGAGATTCTCAATGTTGTATGCACTACCCTATTTTCTATTGTAAAGGAAATGATTTCATGAATTGTGATATAAACCTAGCATTGCATGGTTTTGAAAAGAGATAAAATGTTTTGGCACGAGCATTGCATATGCATTCACCTTATAGCTTTGTTAAGATTCATACATTGTGCTAGAGTATTTATGCTGGGCTTTGGCTCATCCTATGTGGAAAACCATTTTCAGATGCTAATGATATGCCTTCGCCAAGGCTGTAGCTTGGGAGGACTTGGAGCCAAGAGCTTCCTTTTGTTATTGTTGTAATTATTTTGTACAAGTCTACAACTTTATTTGTATTGATTTTAAACTCACTTGTTGTAACCAAGTATCGTCTTAGAAAGTTGTAACCATTAGGGAATTTATATATCTGTCTAACTTTTATTTCATATCACGTACTTGTGATATATGTTATAGATTCAGGGTTAGGGCTTATGAATGTATAGTTGCATGTGCTATCTTTTATAACAATTGAATCATATGAATGGAAGACATTTATTTCGGTATATATTGTTATTTAATTAATATCATGGGATGAATTATGGTTATTATTTTCAGGGCATTACAACTTGATATCAGATCTATCGGGTTTGAATACTTTGGGATTGTGAGATGTGGTTTTTACCACAATGGGTGATCTGCTAGTTTGTGTTAGAGTAAACCTAGTATGCTATGTGATAAAATTCTTATTTGACTAGATGGGTATGAGATTTAATTTCTAAGATATTGATTAGGTCTACGAGTTTCTAGAAGTCCTGTTAGAAGAGAACTTGATCACTACTATTTCTAACTAGAACTCTGGCATTGTGGCAGGACAATCATTAGCTAGAAAGGAAATTCGTATGTGTTTATGTGATTACGTGTTTATATGGAGTGAATTAATTGTTGTCTATCGCATTAGGACGTGAATGAATTAACTTTGGCACATTTGTAAATGTGCTAATCTCTTGTGTTACCTTCATTAGGATGTTAGGACATAGACGTGGTAGTGGTAGGTGTGGTAGGCCTAGATGGCAGGAGGTGCCGTTATCAGATGATATTCCAGTGTAGGAGGAAGGGGTTGGTCAAGCAAATGTGGCCGAACCAATTGGTCAGCAGGCCATGGGTGATTTAGCCTATGAGATAGTCTGAGCTTTGTGGGAATCCATTAACATTCTCAGAACTGAGAATCAAGTCTAGGCTCATGTAGTTGAGATAAGGGCATCTTTTTTGAGGAGGGAGTTCTTCCAATCGAATTCGGATGAGTTTTTGAGGGATTCGAAGGAACCACTGATGGAGGATGAGTGGCTAGAACATATGGTGAAGACGTTCAAGATGCTTGGCATCGAGGACGACAGGTTGAGGGTGATCTTGGCATCCTTCTAGCTGAAGGGAGATGCAGGTCAGTGATAGAAGTATGTGTGTGGCCGTATTGGGGTGACTTGGGAGGCCTTTGTCAACGTCTTCCATGACAAGTTCTTGCCTCCCACTGCTAGGGAGAAGTTGAGAGAGCAGTTTCTAAAGCTCAAATAGTTGAATACACTAGTGGCTGAGTTTGAGGCTGCCTTTACTAGTTTGTCAAGGTTTGCATCGAAACTTGTGGTGACGGAATAACGCCGTTTCATTGAGTTTGAGAAGAGGTTGAAGACTGGGCTTCTTTTCAAAATGGTTGGGTCCATGATTAGGGACCACAAACGCCTTGTGGAGGTAGCAGCTCATCTTGAGACCATGGTTCAGTCAGAGGAGGAACGGATAAGGGGGTCAGGAGGTTTAGGGGGAGACTTGGGTTAGCAAGAGGCAGAGGGGTTCCACCCTACAGCATTGCCAGGGAGCACAATTTAGCTCATCTTTTCTTGTACCAAGTTCTGGGTCAGGGAGAGGTGGTCAGGGTGGGATCACTTGCTTCAAGTGTGATCAGTTGGGCACAAGTCTTTAGTTTGCCTACAGAGAGGAGGAAGGCAATAGTTTGCACCATCTACGCTCGTCCTCAGAGCAAGTGTTAAGGGAGAGAGTAGCTGCCTACCTGTTATCAGTGTGGGCAGTCAGGGCATGTGAGTAGGTTTTTTTCTTAGTCAAGTGGCACATCTGGTGTGTCTGGTTCGAGGCAGACATAGAGCCATCAACCTACATTGTCAGCATAAGCCTTGAGGGCCAATCAGGGAGCATCTTCGGCTTAGCCAGTGTTTTAGACTTATGCTTCGAGGGGTGAGCAAGTAGTGTAGAGACTTACTGGGCGTGTGTATGCTGTTATTGCGCCAGATTTGTTGCTAGAACCTTCGGTTGTGAGAGGTAACTTCTTGTTGTGTAATTCTATTGCCATTGTGTTGATCGATATTGGTATATCACATTCTTTCATTTCGTTTGCATTCTCATAAGCATTGGGGGTTAGAAGTAGCTAAGTTAGCGTCTCCACTCAAGGTAGAGTCACCTGTTGGTGGTAAGGTTGTGTTGGACTAGGGGTGTCGGGGTTGTGAGATATAGGTTGCTGGTCACCGACTTCCATTTGCTTTTGTGTTGATTGATATGTTAAGTTTTGACGTCATTTTGGGCACGGATTGGTTGTCATCCTATCAAGCCATTGTAGACTGTTATAGTCAGAGAGTCACGATGTGCACCTCAGGTGGTGATTGTTTTTATTTCTTAGGGGACCAAGTTGATAGAGGCATGTTGCCTGTGTATGATTCGCGTGATCGGGATGAGCGTAGTCTCCTTCTTGCTACCTTCTTGGATGTTGAGAGTGATGTGGTCTGAGTAGACTTGCCGAGGGTAGTTTGTAAATACCCAGATGTCTTTCCCAAGGATCTCACTAGTTTACCACCTCGCCGTGAGATTGAGTTCTCTATTGATTTAGTGCCTAGCGCGACACCGATTTTCATGGCACCAGATAGATTTGCACCTACTGAGTTGAAGATTCAACTCCAAGAATTGTTAGATAAGGGCTTTATCCACCTTAGTACTTCACATTGGGGAGCATCGACTCTCTTTGCTAAGAAGAAGGAAGGCACATTGTGACTTTTTATTGATTACCTGAAGTTGAATCGGGTAACTGTTAAGAACAAGTACCCACTACCTTGTATAGATGAATGTTTGATCAGTTGAAGGGGTCTTGTTGCTTTTCTAAGATAAACTTGAGAACGAGTTGTCACCAGTTGAGAGTGAAGGAGGAGCATATCTAGAAGATGGTATTCCGTACGCGGTATGGCCATTATGAGTTCATAATGATGCCTTTTGGGCTAATCAATGCACCGGCCTTGTTTATGGATTTGATGAACCTAATCTTCTGTGAGTTCTTAAACCATTTTGTGGTTGTCTATGTTGATGACATCTTGATTTACTCACCCTCCGAGGAGGAACACGAGGAGCACTTGCAGATTGTACTTGAGTTGCTTAGAGCCCATAAATTGTATGCTAAGTTCAGGAAGTGTGAGTTCTGGTTGAAAGAGGTGAACTTCTTAGGCCATGTGGTATTCGGGAAAGGGGTGACTGTAGACTCTTCTAAGATAGAGGTAGTGCAAGATTGGGAACAACGTAAGAATGCCTTTGAGATTCGGAGTTTATTGGGATTACCTGGGTACCATCATTTTGTGGAGGATTTCTCTAGATTAGCCTCACTGTTGACTAGACTAATGAGAAAGGAATCAAATTTGTGTGGAGCGAGACTTGCGAGAAATCATTTCAAGAGCTTAAAGTTAGGCTTATCGCTGCTGTAGTGTTGATTATTTTGGGGAGGGGTTTGGGCTATTTAGTGTATTATGATGCATCTTGGGAAGGTTTGGGTTATGTCTTGATGCAAGAGGGGAAGGTAGTAGCATATGACCCACGGTAGTTGAAAACACATGAGAAAAACTATCCTACCCATGACTTAGAACTAGCAGCTGTGATCTTTGCTTTAAAAATCTAAAGACATTATCTATATGGTGAAAGATTTGAGGTCTTTTCTGATCACAAGAGTCTCAAATATCTATTTTCATAGAAAGATTTAATTTAAGATAGAGAAGGTGGATAGAGTTTATGGAGGATTACGACTTTGAGTTGCACTATCATCCGGGGAAGGCCAATGTAGTGGTCGATGCCTTGAGTAAGTCCATTAGTAGTGTAGCTAGTATTGCCATCCGGGAATGGGAGATGTTGGTTGCTATTGGCGAGTTTGACTTGTATCTTGGTGAGTCCATTGAGTCAGCAGCCTTGTTTATAATGATTGCACAACTTACACTTGTGAGCCGAGTTATAGAAGCACAATGGGGTGATCATGAGTAGAGTCTATCCAGGGAAAGATATCTAGTGGGGAGGTAGAGAAGGGCTTGAACGTGTATTCTAACTCGAGTATAAGATATCTTGGCTGTCTTTTCGTGCTTGAGTCTTGTAGAGAAGAGGTACTTGGAGAATTCCACAATTCGCACCTTGCGGTACACCCGGGAGGCACAAAGATGTACCACGACCTTAGTTGCCAATTTTGCTGGAGGGGAATGAAGAGAGACGTAGCCTTGTTTGTTTCAAGGTGCCTTGTCAACAAGTGAAAGCCAAGCATCAAAGGCCAGTGGGTTTGTTGCAACTCTTGCCTATAGTTGAGTGGAAGTGGGAACATGTCACGATGGATTTTGTTATGGTTCTTCCGAGGACTCAACGGGTAATGATGCCATGTGGGTGATAGTTGATCGGTTAACCAAGTCAGTACACTTTGTACCTATGCGCACGAGTGATTCAGTAGATTTCCTTACTGACCTTTATGTTAGGGGCATAGTCTGACTTCATGGGGTCCCTGTGACTATTGTTTCGGATGGAGATCTGTGTTTCAGGGCTCGATTGTGGCAGAGCCTACAGAATGCCTTGGGCACTAGATTGACATTTAGCACTGCCTATCATCCTTAGACTGACGGGCAGTTAGAGAGTACCATTTAGATCCTCGAGGATATGCTTTAAGGTTGTGTTCTTGACTTTAAGGGATCGTGGGAGAGACACTTACCTTTAGTGAAGTTTACCTACAACACTAGTTTTCAGGCGAGTATTGGCATGGCACCTTTTGAGGCCTTGTATGGATGACCGTGTAGATCTCTTGTGTGTTGGGCCGAGGTGGGTGACGCACCTATGTTAGGTCCTGAGTTAGTCCGGGAAATGATGAAGAAGGTTGCACTTATTCGTTAGAGGTTGGTTTCAGCTCAGAGTTGTCAGAAGAGTTATGAATTTTCTGGCGTTGATAACGTGTTTTATATCTATATGCTCCAGAAGTATGAGCCAAATCCGTCACATGTGTTTGATTAGACCGAGTTAGAGGTAGATGAGGATGCCTCGTATAAGGAGAGACCGGTTAGAGTCTTATATACACGAGACCAAGTCTTGCGAGGTAAGACAATTCCTTTTGTAATGGTGTTATGGAGACACCATAGTGTTGAGGAGGTGACTTGAGAACGTGAGGCGGAAGTCCATGAGAAGTATCCGGACTTTTTTGTTGATGTTTGAAACTAGTAATGAAAATCTTGTTATGTTGATTAGATATAAACATTGCATATGTTTTGGAAAAAAAGTGAATTGTATATTCAATATTGAAAACCTTGTTTATAGTTGTTATGAGAATGAATGACCTGGATGGGTCATGGTTATGAGTTTGACTTGTTATTATTGTTATGGTTGATTTAAATACCGTTTTATTGTGTTGATTTTAAAATTTTGGGGACAAAATTCTTTATGGGGGGAAGGTTATAACAATTCTGGTTTAGACCCGACCCATTTATTGTTTTGGATCCGAGATTCCTTGTCTTATTTGGTTGTTCATATCCTTATTCATCTTATTCTTGATTGAGTTTGGTTGTTTGGATGTCTTTGTTGAATAAGTAGGGAATTTGTTTTTCAAAAGAACTATTGTCTAGATTTTGGTCAGTTTGCTCGAGGGGTCCTTTGGTTGCTCGAGCGGTCTTTGAGAACTTCCAATATATTTGCAGGTCTGCAAAAGTATTGGGAGAGTGTTTTTATCGCTTGAGCGGTCTTTCTTGCGCTAGAGCAGTTAGCCTTTGTCTGCAAAACTACTAGGAGGTAGTGTTTTTCCCTCGAGTGGTCACTTTGTTCACTCAAGCGGTCTCACTTATGGTGTCTGGTTGCTCAAGCGGTGTTTGGTTGCTCGAGCGGTCTGTGCGTATATCAGTTTGTAATTACCACTTTTTGAGTCACTTTTTCATATCTTTCTCTCTCTAAACATTTCAAAACCCTAAATCTTGACATTCTCTCCCTAAAACTCATCTTCAACCTCCAAATACCCTAAATTTATTGATCTCTACACACTAGTCCATTTGATAGAAAGGTAGAGCTTCATTTTATTTGGAACAAAGTTAGTTTTCAACTTTGTCGAGGTTTCTCTACTCTCTCCCTTGTCTTCTAGCTTTGAGGTAGGGATTTCTTCACACTTTTGTATGGTTTCTAACTTAGTTATTTGATTTTCTAAACAATATTTTGATTTAGGAATTTTTGGATAAACCTAGGCTTTTGATTCTGAAATCAAAGGAGGGGTTTTCAAAATGGTTTCTTGGAAATAATTACGAGTTTGTAAATGGGGTTGAGTTGTGATAAAATGGTTGATTTTTATCCTTGGAATTGATTTATAAAGAAAACGGGATTTTTCCATAAAATGTGAATACTTGATTTTGTAAAGAGGAAATGGAAATGATGTTGGGTTTTATAGAATTGGAATGATGATGATGGTGATGGTGGAGTTGGATATGCATTATTACTCCCATCTTGAAGTTTTGAAAAGTTTATTTTTATTTGAAATTATCTATCTATTTAGAGATATTTGTTTTGGGTTATCGGTAGAGGATAACTATGATTGTTGTAGAAATTGCATGAGAATTAGGAAAATTGAAACTAATTTCTCATTTATTTGCACTGAGTATTGTTACATACTTAACACATTGAAAATGTATATTGTTTTGAGAGAAATGGGTAAATACCTTGGTGAATGTAGGGGGTGTGATTATGGCATTATGTTGGCCTGTGTGTCCTTGGTGAAAGTTCAGAAATCCGCACGGTTAGGTGTCGAGCCTTTCGGTTAGTACTGGTAAAAATGACAATTAGTAGTGCTTGTATAGCCTGTTTGCAGACACGTACCGAGAGATTCCTAGTATTGTATCCACTGCCTTGTTTTCTATTGTAAAAGAAATAATTTCCTGAATTGTGATATAAACCTGGCATTGCATGGTTTTGAAAAGAGATATAAAATATTTTGGCACGAGCATTGCATATGCATTCACCTTATAACTTTGTTAAGATTCATACACTGTGCTAGAGAATCTATGGTGGGCTTTGGCTCACTCTATGTGGAAAATCATTTTCAGGTGCAGGTGATATGTCTCTGCCAAGGCCGTAGCTTAGGAGGACTTGGAGCCAAGAGCTTCATTTTGTTATTGTTGTAATTATTTTGTACAAGCCTAGGGTTTTATTTGTAATGAGTTTAAACTCACTTTTGTTTTAACCAAGTATCGTCTTGGAAAGTAGTAGCCATTAGGGCATTTATACATCTATTTAACTTTTATTTCATATCATGAACTTATGACACATGCTATAGGTTCAGGGTTAGGGCTTATGAATATATAGTAGTTGCATGAGCTATAATTTGTAACAATTGAATAATATGAATGGAAGACATTTATATCGGTAGATGTTGTTATTTAATTAATATCGCGGGATGAATTATGGTTATTATTTTCAGGGCGTTTGCAGCTTGACTTTCTTCGCGCCCCCTTTCGGAGAGCTCGAATTGGTCCTACAGTTTGGACTCCTGTCACGGTTCTGAATCTAATCTCACAAAGTGCAATGTGAAACTGATACACACCAAAGAGTCCAATACAGCAAATGATTTTGGAAAATTGATTTTAAATCAAATAATGCCAAAATTGGACTACTTTGCCAGATTACAGAGTTGCCACCTAAATATTTTATTTTTGGGAAATTTAGGAAACCCTGACTCATGCCAAAGGCCACGTGTCTGTCATCACCAAAGTTGCCTCGGCTCGGGAACTTGGGTACGAGAGGAGAAGGTCCTAAAATGAGTACCCTCTCTCGCCCGATCAAAGTTCGGCCTCTACTATCATGATATGCTATTTTATAAACCTTATGTGTTCTTATTCCGGTTATTAGCTAACTTTACTATGTGACGCACACAAGCTAGTATAGATTAAGTCGAGAGACTTGGAACGAATTCAACTCATGTTTGCTTTCGAAAATGGTTTGAATTCGCCACCCTCAAGTGGGCTTAGAAATGTGGATTTGCCACCTCAAGTGGGCTTAAAACATGATGATTTGCCACTTCGTAAAGTGGGCTTAAAACATACATTTGTTGAATCATTCCAATTCAAGCAACAAAGCCTTCATCCACAGGCATTCATGCAGTTTAGCATATAAGTAAATAGCCTCATGGCAAGCATGCGAAACATGGCAATATGGCAATCACACTCATGCAAAGTATGCTAAAGCATAAAACTTACCAAGTACTCCAAGCCAAAACAAAAACTAGTTAGAAAAATGCACGATCCTAACTATACAAGATGTCTAATGCAACACATGCAATAATGCAATTAATAGGCTTGGCTACTAATATGGCATATAGATTGATTTGAACAACATGCGATAAAACACGTATTCAAAGAAGTATTGAAATTGCAATGCAGTTTGAATGATGCGCCGAGGCTCGGTGCATGCAAGACAAATGAATGAATGCAAACATGCAAGCATAATGTATGCTAATTGAAAATGTCCATAATCTAACCATCGAAAGCGATTAAATAAAAGGGAGAAGGATGTGGGGTTGGAAGACATGCACACACACATGCACACTTATTACAACATTATGCCCTGGTGAAGGAGGGTCCGAATGAATAAGAGCAGAGCTAAGCTAACTAATCTAATTAAACTAATTATTACAAATCAAAATAAGAAAATAGCTAAGCTAAGCTACTTAATTATTACAACAATCAATGCAAATTAACTAAGTAATTAACATATTAAACTATGCTGCTACTACTTTGCTTCGGGAAGTAGAAGGTGCATGCACGTAGTTTTCGTCTCGAAAAGTCCTCCGGTTTGCTCTTGAGAGGCTCTATTTGCAGGGTTGAGTACACTACAAAACCGTTCTGCTCCAACTTACCAAATCAATGCTGAGGAGCAAACTAGTGACCTGCCGGCCATGGTAGGTTGCTGCCGGCCCCCTGTCGGCCAAGAGTGAACCACTGTCGGCCACTGGTGTTCTGAATCACCACACTGCACCAGAGCACAAACAGAGAAAAATGAAGGTTTTTCCAATGGTATGTTTGTACTACACCCCTCTTTATCATCTCAAAACCTCAAAAGAGTGGCCTTCTTGGGTCCAAAACCACCAATCAAGCAATTTCATTGCATGATGGCAAAAGATCCAAGTTGTACAATTTCAATAAATGCACAAAACAAGACTCAAGACCACTACCTTATCATGTGTGATAAAAGGCAATGAAGACCAAGGAGATTGGCTCATTTCATCACTTTGAGTATGAAATGCTCCAATCTTCCTTGTGTTCAATATAACTAACTCTCAAAAGCAATTGAAAGAGTGAAACAAATGAGAATGTGATAGAGCTATGTATGCTGAAATTACATGCAAAATGACACTATAACATGCAACCAACTCAAACAACTCATGTTTAAAGGCCTAAAACAATGAGCTAGTGAAGGAATTTACACTACAACTATGCAATACAAAGCGCAAAAGCAACAGCCAACCCGAAATAGAAGCAAAACAACCCAAAATATAGCTTAAAACATTCTAAAATCAAGCTAACACAAGCTAGAATAATAGGCTAAAACATGAAGCATGCTAGACTAGTAAGCAAGACACAAGGAGGGGAGGCTAACCCCTCTAATTTTGGACTTCAAAACATGTTTTTAGCCACTGAAATAGCTCTGAAAAATAGCGTTTAAAAGCTCTGAAAAAGATAATGCAAGAGTGGGAATCACAAGGGCAAAGGCCTCCAAAATAAGGTTCAAAGAAAGGCTATCAACCCCTCAACCTTTAATGGCCTTAGGACCCAAGCTTCAGCACAAAAATATAGAGTTTTTATAGCCCAAAATCAATTAAAAGACATGCTAGAATGAAGACAAAACAAGCTAAGACAATAAGCTAAAACATAGGGTTACACTACAACCATGCAAAAGACTACTCATACAACACAAACAGCTCAAAACAGAGCTAAAGCAGCCCAAATCAGAGGCAAAAACATGCTGGAAATAAGCTAAGTTAAGCTACAAAAACATGCTAACATATGAAGCTAACTAGGAATGAAAGCTAGACACAAGGAGGGGAGGCTAATCCCTCCAATTTTGGACCTCAAAACAAAGTTTTTTTCACTGAAAAACCTCTGAGTTTCAGTGGTTAAAATGCCAAAAGAGTTGGTTTGAAAGTGATGAAAAGATGGCACAAAAGCTTGACAAGCAAAGAGACAAGAAGGGTGGACCACCCCCAAACTCAAAATAGCCTCAAACCACCATTTTTAAGCCTAAAAAATAGAGGTTTTTGTAGTTAAAAACCAGGCCGAAAATAGTTTGCAAAGGTGGCAAAACAAGTGTTCAAAATAAGCTCAAATGGGGTAAGTTCTGTACATTTGAAGCAAAGCACACAATAGGCACAAATTTGAGCTTAAACCACCTTAAGGAGTTCCAAGAGAGCTTCAAGCAACCTCAGCCCAAGGATGAACTACTTTGGTTAAGGTTTGTTAGGTTAAAGTTTGAAGTACGCAAGCTTCTAAGAACAAAAGCTCAAGAGAGAGAGAAATGTAGAGAGAAAGAGAGAGAGAATTATAGAGAGATGAGAGACCCCCAAAATTTTTCACTCCTAAAATGTTCTAACCTTGAAAACCATAGACAAGGCTCTCTATATATAGAAAAATGAGGCTTCAGGTTGAAAATATCTCAAAATGGACAGCTAGAACAGTTGGAGAACAAATATCTGTAGAAAATTGCCTTTTTGCATCAATGGCCGGCAAGGGATCATTAATGGCCGACAAGGGTCCATTTCTGGCTGGCAAGGTACACTCTTGGACGGCACCTGGCTGGCATAGGCCATTCATGGCCGGCAAAGCCCATTCATGGCCAGAAACTTCCACCTCTGGTCGGCCAGAAAAAGCTACTTTATGGACCTGAGGTCAACTGGACATATCTCCTTCATCTGGACTCTTTTTCAGGTCATTCTTGAGGGAAAAATAAAGCCCTAGAAGTCTTCTTTCCAATGGTGGTAGGCTCATATCAAAATTCCAAGTGTGCAAAAAGTTATGCTCATTGTAGTGAAGACTACTCAGTTTTGGTTTAACTGGATTCATGCCTAACTTCTCCTCAGCTAGTTTTCTTCCCTCCTCTTCTCTTTTCTTCAACCCCAAAACCCTAAATAAGGTGTTTTGAAAGATTTTTCAAAGAGTTCACCTCTCTTCCATTCATTTCCACTTTGTCCTTGCTCGGTTTATCGAAAAGCGCAACATTTAACAAAATGCGAGCCTCGGAACATCGTAGAAACGTTTTTCAAAAATGTTTTGAAAGAGAGGATTTTAAGGTCTAAAAATCATTTTGGTGAAAATGGTTTTGGTCCAAAAAGGGGTGTGAGGTTGGGATTTGACGCTCTCCTTGCCGAAGAAATCGAAGCTTCGCACTGCACAACTTTCATCACCAAGTAAACAATCAGTGGCGCCCAAGTCAAAAGGGTGGTCAAAAATGGGGTGTCTACAGTTGCCCCTCTTTTACAGAGCTCAAAGTCATAAAATGATGTGAGTGAATGTCAAAGCCTAGAGACGACCCATTTTTGACAAGGCTGAAGATTTGGAAAAATAAACAAAATGCAAATGCAGTTGGTTGAACTCGAGGGTTGCCTACATATCCCTTTGCAAGGAATCAAACCAGCATAGTTCAGGGACAGGATGCAAAATGATACACAATATAACGAAACAATGCAAATGATATGCAGTTCAATGAAATAATCAAACCTCAAACAGTGCAAAACCACACAAATATCATAAAGGGATGAAGATGCAACATCAAACTACGTTTAACACAGAAAAGCTGCTAGAACCCTCAAACCACAATTCTCTTAGTGGAATAGGCGTGTGCACATGTAGAACTATGTGTTTCGCAGAAAGAATACAAGTAATTGGATGGGATGATATAAGTGAGAAATGATCTGCTGAGGAAAGATCGTGATCCTAAATGCTGAATGCAACAAAACAAAGTACAATGCAATGAATGCAATGAATGTAGTGAATAAGGCGCTTGCCAAACCATATCTTGCCTAGAAAAGGCATGGACACAAATCAGACCACGTCTAACATAGAAAAGGTGCCGACACCCTCAGACCACAATTCTCTAAGTGGAATAGACGCATACACATTATCACAGAACCATGCTTCAACGAAGGAAACGTATGAACACATGCCAGACTGAGCTTAACATGGAAAAGATGCAAGCGATAAAATGGATAATGCAGTAGATGCGTGCGATAAATGCTATATGATGATAGATAATAAATGCGATGATGATGTAGTTGCTAGGAAGTGAAAGTACCTTATAGGGGCAATTGGTGATGACTTACCTTATGCTGTTGGGGATCTCCCGCTTCTGTATCTTGCTTTTCCGAACCATAGGTACTACTTTTCTTCTTGGCTATGGTCGCAACTTTCCCTATTCTCCAACAGGGTGACAAACTAGGTTGGTTCAGTATTCAGAATTGAGGCGCATACATGCTACCTCAACCTATGGGGCTGCCATACAGATTTCAAGCCGAGAATACACCCCTGGGTATTTAAACCAGACTTTAGTCTCAGAAATTTCGAACCATTGCGTTCTAGACATCGGGCCATTCAAACTCTAGTTTTCACCATCTCAGTTGATCTCCTAGGAACTCATTGCAAGCACAGGCAGGTGGCTATTCCAGACTACTGGAAGTCGTTCGGGCACGACAAAAACCAAAGGAATTGCACCTTTAGAGGATTTAAGGTCTCCTAGACCAGATGAATGCACAAGACAGTGCGATGCGCAAAGTAGCACGATTGAATTGCAATGCACAAGACAGTGCGAATGATACAAAAAAAATAATGTGCACAAGACAGTGCAATGCAAGTGAATGCACGAAACAGATATGAATGCACAAGACAGTGCAATATGCAAGGTACACAAAACAATGCGATACATGGTGCACAAAACAGTGCGATGTGCAAGAAAGCGCGAGTGTAATGCACAAAAAAGTGCGAATGCGTCCAAACGCGCCTCATGCGAGTGGAGAAAGAGTGAATAAATGCGCAAGAAAATGCGAGTGTAAATTGCACAAGAAAGTGCGATGCGCAAGAAAGCGCGAGTGTAATGTACAAAAAAAGTGCGAATACGTCCAAACGCGCCTCACGCTAGTGGAGAAAGAGGAAATAAGTGCGCAAGAAAGCGCGAATGTAAATTGCAAAAGAAAGTACGAATGCGTCCACACGCACCTCACGCAAGTGGAGAAAGAGTGAATAAATGCGCAAGAAATCGCGAGTGTAAATTGCACAAGAAAGTGCGATGCGCAAGAAAGCGCGAGTATAAACTGCACAAAAAAGTGCGATGCGCAGGAAAACATGAGTGTAAATGCAGGATTTTAAGGTATCCTAGACCAAAGAATGCATAAGACAGTGCGAGTGAGACACAACCACAAGGCGCACAAGATAGTGCGAGTGATACACAACCACAAGGTGCACAAGACAGTGCGAGTGATATGAAATTGTGAAATAGATGCACTGAGTGAGATTATTATGCGATAGATGCATGATGTTAATTGAAAGCATGTTCTATGCATGAAACAAGCATATTCTATGCAAGAGACAAAAGCATATTCTATGCAACATTGAAAGCATATTCTATGCATAAAACAAAAGCATATTCTATGCAATATTGAAAGCATATTCTATTCAAGAATCATAAACGATGCGCGGCACGCATGCAACAGAAGTGTATATGAAAGTGCACATTCTATGCAATAGAAGAGAATCAAATATGTACTTTGATGCCTCCAATTTACCTCTCGAAACTTCAAAAAGGATGCATCCTGTTCATATTGGCGAGGGGCAACATTTGCATATGAAAACCACAGGTGCTGCTTGGACTGCCATTCTGACTTGAAGCAGGCTTAAACTTGGGATCGAGATATGCTCATACTCCAGTGAAAGGCAAGGCCTGAGAAGGTGCACCTGGAATGCAGTCTCGGAATTTGCTAAAGTCGAAACACACTCAGATGCTTGAAATTTTCCCTCTTTTCTTTTGCTTTGCAGTTCAGAACCTATGTAGCTTCAGATAGGTCCTGGTTTTATTGTTCTCACATGACCTGGGTTGAACCCTACATTTTTATGAGAGAACAAATCCTATTTTTCACAAATGTGGAGAATAGCACAACACTCCGGGCACAAAATGATTTTTTTTTGAAATTGAGAGTGAGAATGAGTTCTTAACTAGGTATTGAGCCTATGACTGACCATAGTCAAAATGACTCAACAAAGGAAAAACAAAGGTAAAACAACCTAAACACATCTATTGACACTCGAAATGACTCAAAACAAGAATCGAGACAAACAAAAACAACAAACACAACACTTGAATGTGTTCCAATGGTGAGACACCTCTCAGTTCACGGGAGCCTGTTTCTTCGGGTATTGTTTTCCACCCTTTCTTATTTGTGATTCGCACATCACTCTGGCACTCAATCTCTTTTTCTCTAAAAAGCCCTTTTCTCACTTTTTCTTTTAGCACACTTTTTCTCTCAGCGCACATCTCTCTATTCTTCAATCTCTCTTATTTTTTATCCCTCCCCTAGGTGGTTGATGGATAAGTAGGAAGTCGTGGGCTCTTGCCCCTAGTATTCTACTAGATTCTCATTCTTCCGCTGACAACTAGTGAGCTCTCCCACAGAGGGGTTGTGGTGTGACCAGATGCACAGCAGATCTGCAACTGACATCGGTTGATGACACCCCTGGCTTAGCTTAATCGTCCCACCGGCTAGGTATACAATTGATTGGCCTCACACATTGCGTTTTCTATGCTCCCATTCCGAGTAAGATACCAATTTGAGCGAGATCAAACCCGTCTAGATGAGGGGGTCGAGCAGCCAGCTCTATTTCCAGTTCATGCTTCACGTTTGGCTTGATACCTCGCTGCTTGGAGGATGAGAGAGCTTTCGACCCTTTGCCTGTTAGCTTCAGTTATGCCTTTTCTGGTGAATATGGTGCCCTTTCTGGCAAGTATGTTGACAATAGGAAAAAGACAGAAAACCTGACTCAACTGTGCCCCTAGTTCATCATTTTGACCATTTTTGTATTTTGGCTTTCTACTAAAACAATTTTGACTAGAATGAGAGTCAGATTAACATGCTTGTTCGACTTTCTGCTTTGAAATCATGAAACACTGAAAATTTTCCTTCTTTTGGGTCCAAGAAATGGTCCAGTTTTGGAAAAATGGAATAATTTTTGAGAGAATTAGTCAACCTTAGTAAAAATTCTCAAAAACTATTTTTGTAAATGGCCACTGCTCAACCAACGTGGAATTTACTCTCGAGATGCACAATCTCAGATCTAAATTTGATTTGTCTTGTAGTTGAATCTTCCAATGGAATAGAACAACTGAATTTGAACGAAGACAAGCCAATTTGTACATGGACAAGATAGCCGAGTTGAACAAGGATAAATCAATCAACATGGATGAGCCAAGCAGGCAGAAAATGATTGGGGCCGAACTTCAGGATGAAGTTGCCAACGTATCCCAAAGATGGGAATCAGGCCGTACGTAGTTCCAGGTTGAGGTTCACTCGGGTGTTAACACACGCCTTTTGTGCTTTAACTTTTGCCAAGGCCGCCCTTCCGAGTTTTTAACCTTGCGAGCTATGTTTTTCTTTTCTTTTCTTTTTCTTTTCATTTTTTTGTTCTTTTCTTCTTTTCTTTTCTTCATTTTTCTTTTCATTTCTTTTTATTCCTTTTCCTTTTCTTTTCTTCTTTTCTTTTTTACTTTGTTTCCATTTTTGTTCTTTTTCTTTTTTTTTGCTCTAACTTTTGCCTGGGTCGCCCTTCCAGGTTTTTGGCCCAGCGAGCCTCTCAGGGATAGAAAAGTTTAACTCTGTCCATGTTGATCGGTTTTGAGATCTCAAAGCCATCTGAATCTAGGAGAATGGTTGCTGTTCGCTGATGATGTAGGAGTCCATCTAATCGGGTCTGAATTTGCCCCTAGTGTTATGGATAGGAACTCAATTGTCTTTCAACAATAAATTTTCTTCTTCTAGCTGCTGGAATTTGACTTTCTTGCCAGTCTTCATTGGTTTGCGGAATGACCCATCTTTTGAATCTTTGAGCACATCTGACATTTTTGCCCCTAGTTTAAGGGCTACTTCTGATCTAGCTTTGCAAGCTTCCTTTGATGACATCTAATTTTCTTGATCTGACCTTCTTGCCCCTAGTTCACGAGTTGCATTTGATCTGGCCATACAAGCCTCATATTGTTATTTGATCGTTGAACATTCTGAATCAAAGTTCAAGGTTTGAAAGCAAAAGGGGTCGAGTCTCGAGGTCGAGTCTTGAGGCCGAGAGTGATCTTATGCTGCACAATCTCAAGATCAATTCCACGCATGTCTTCGCAGGACCACACAAAACATTTTTTGAAATCTTTTAAGAAAGCAACTAGTCACTCGCGCTGAAGACAATGTAGAACCAATCTAGATCAAGCCAGGATCCTTCTTAGTACTCACATTAACAAACAAGATCTCATTCATTAAGGGCTTAGCACGCCTCTCTTCCTCTCAATTGATCAAATTTTTACAAATCCCGAGGAATTCCTCCTCTTTGTTTTCATCACAGTGTTAGAAAAGTTTTAAAAAACTTTGGTCAATGCAATGACTTAAAGGCACAGAAAAAGTAGGTGAAAATGTACTGCCATTTCATTCAGATCTTTTGGCACAATTGGCTCCATGGCAGAAATAGACTCAAAAGAAAGAGTACGAAAGACAAACACAAAACAAGAAAGTGATGCCCGAGGTAACACCCCCGAAATCACCTAACTCTAACACAATAGGACTGCCTCGATACAACAAGATAGACTCAAAACAACACAACAGAACAGACTCAATACCCAAGTCAGAAAGTATAATAAACAACATTTGAACATTGCTCAAAACAGTGCATGCCATCCCTATATCTGGAGTAAAATGAGCACTATCAGCAGGTGGTTCATCCCCCGATCACATAATCACATTATCTCCCAAGTTCATCGATCTAGTACCGATAGACTTTGCAAGACCTAGTGCGACGATGACCTCTCTATCAATCAGATCTTCTATTTCGTGGAGAAGACGAAAACAAATATTAGTGTCATGGCCGGCTTGTTGATGGAAGGCACAGTACTTGGCCGGATTATGCTTAGCTGGAAGTTGATTCAGGAGAGACCGAGGCTCAAGGGGTTTGAGATGGCCTTGTCCAATGAGGATTTGGAGAGCTTTGGGCAAAGTCATGTAGAGGGGATTGAAGACCCTCTGGCCTTGGGGTTGGTGCTTCGAGGTTTGTGAGGTTGTATTGGATGTACCGGCAAAGGGATTGGCAGGTGCTGATTGGGTTTGATGATCTCTTCCGAGTATAGGATTGAAGCTGAAAGGGGTGTTTCTGGTACAACATCCATTTTCTTGGCTTGCCCCTTGATTCAGAATCCTTTTATCCTGAGTGGCGAAAGTGCCGTCCACAATCTTTGCAACAACTGCGAGCACTTGCTGTTTGTTCAGTCTTTCAGCCTTCAAAGCCTCAATAGCCCACTGAAGGTGTTCATAGGGACCAATACCTGCCCCAACTTTGTTCCTACCACTTACTTCAGCTTGGCTAAGGGATTGGGTTGCTATGTCAGAGCGGAGCCCGGTTGTTGTTGACATGTCATTGCCCAGACCTGAGATAGCTTTAGGTTGGCCATTTTCAATTACAGCTTGCCCCAAAATTGGGGAGCCTTTTGGCATGAAATTTCTAGCATGTGATTTGGTCGATGACGGAGCCAATATTCCAAAGGCTAGATTTGCCACAGTTCTTTAAAGATCTTCAATCATTCTCATCAGCTCAGAAGTAGTGGGTTCACGGGTTTAAGATGATTGGGGCTTTATTGCATCCATTATGCATAAGTCCATGCTTTCTGGGATAAACACCTCAGGCTTGGGTAGATAGGCTAGGGTGATGTATATGTTGGGGTTGTAGGTGGATGGCAGTATATGGATTAGATTGAGGTGTGGATGAAGTACTTGGTCATTGGGGTCTTGAGGTGGAGCTATCGTTCGGTTGTCGATGAGATTCTGGACCTCATGACGAAGGCGGTAGCAATGATCGGTGCCATGATCGCGCTGTTGATAATATACACAGTATTTGGTGGGGTTATGTCTAACAGGGAGTGGGTCAGGCAGAGGTTGAGGATCAAGGGGTTTGAGATACTCTCTTTCCATCAGGACTTTTAGTGCGCTAGTTAGGCTCAAGTTGGGCTGGCTGTTTATAGACTTGATTTGGCAAAAGGGTCGGTTGCGGCGACTGTATTGACTTCATTGGGTTTGGGAATAGTGCTACCGCCGGCATTGGTACTCTCGGAAATCACCCTCCTTGTTGATTTGCTTGTTCTGGGAATAATCCCTCTGTTAAATGCATCCTTGATCTGAACCCCCAATTCATGCAAACTTTTGAAAGTGAATAGTGGAGCGACTATTAACTTTTGCAACATATCATGCTCAAGGTTTTGCACCACTATTCACACCTGGTCCCTCTCAGAAGGGCGATTTGTCATCTGTGCTACCTTTGCTCTCCACCTTGCAACAAATTTTACAAAAGACTCTGTAGAATTCTGATGGGTTGCTTCAAGGTCTTGAGTGGTCATTTCAAGTTGGGTATTGTAAGAGTATTGATTGACAAAGGCCTCAACCAACTCTTCCCAGTTCTGCTTCACTGCATCCTCCAACTTGGCGTACCAAGTGGCTGCTATACCCGACAGGGTTCTTCCATACAGAGAGAGTTTCTAAGGCTTAGTCAGACCCATCGGTTTCAGGACATCCAAGAAAAGCCGGATACGTACCATAGGATCTCTAGACCCATTGAAACGGTTAATGTGTGGCATTTTGAATCTATCTAGGAGCCTTACAGCAGCCTCGGTGTACCAATCCTCAATGTCGGGAATGAAGTTAAGGCCCTGTGCCTTTTTGAATTGCTTCTCAAGGTTCACAATTTTCACCGAGGTCGGATCGAGATCATTAATATCAAGGGGATAAAGCCTCTCATTAGGCTGCACCAAGGGTCTGAAAACTCGAGCTTGAGCCAACCCGTCTCGGGGATCCGAACCGTGCGAATCTTCAGCTTGGTGGAAGTGGGTCAAAGTTCGGTTGGGGTTCCGAGACTGGATGCGTGGTTGGTGCCCCAGACGGGCATTGTATTTCAGCATTGGTCTCATCTTGCCTAGCGATTCCCTGGTTTAATGCCGCTATCATGGCTACAACTTCTTTCGGACTCTGTGCCATCACGGATCTGCTGAGTTGAATGAAGGTGATCTAACTAGTGACTGCCGAATCAGTTGAACCAATGAGCCTTGTCTGGCCCTTCTTTGCCCTGTCACCGGCGAAGGAAACACTAGTTGCTCTTTTGAACTGAATCTCCGACCTAACAAAGTCTATCGACACAAGTCCAGAGTACCTGGGGGATATTGGAGCCTTCTGAAGCTATGGTTCCAGGACTACCTTGCAAAAGAGAAAATAGGCAGCATCTTAGCCTAATTCACGAGAACAGATATGATCACAGCTGAATAACTGTACTCTTTATTGAATTCTGTCCCAAAACTGATACCTAGACTTGCAATTGATACATACATCCCTGTAGAGTTTCACTCTAAAAGCACGTATCAATCAAGTGAGAGCCAAAACACCCCTACGATAGGGTAGGGTTGCCCTGTCCTAATCTCGTCAGGAGCTAGGGGTTCACTACGCAAACAAGCGGTGTCATACAATCCTGTATTCGGGTGAGCAACCTGTCCTAGTATGGAACAGTCTCTATGGCTTCCGATATGCAACTAGGTCGATTGGTCAAAAAGGGTACCACATTAAGACTACCTAATATACCTCTCACACCTAACACCAAGAAGTGAAAGGAGGATCAAACGGTACAACGGTAGTCCAGATCCAAGGGTTGTGTTCCCATCGTGGTAGAGCCCGTAACCGGTCAGCCTTTTGGCAAGCTTTTCCAAGCAACCCTCAAGCAAACCGCTCAAGAATAGCAAATGGCAAACACTGTGACTTAGGTGCGCCAATGCAAATGCAATGCAAAGAAACACATCAATATGAATATAACAACATATCATGAGTTCGAGTTAAGTTCTCTAAGTCCCCAGCGTAGTGGCCAGACACTGTAGCTCGACTTTCTTCACGTCTCCTTTCGGAGAGCTCGAATTGGTCCTACAGTTCGGACTCCTATCACGGTTCTGAATCTAATCTCATAAAGTACAATGTGAAACTGATAAACACCAAAAAGTCCAATCTGACAAATCATTTTGAAAAATTGATTTTAAATCAAATAATGCCAAAATTAGACTGCTTTGCCAGATTACAGAGTCGCCACCTAAATGTTTTGTTTTTGGGAAATTTAGGAAACCCTGACTCGTGCCAAAGGCCACGTGTCTATTATCACCAAAGTTGCCTTGGCTCAGGAACTTAGGTACGAGAGGGGAAGGTCTTAAAATGAGCACCTCTGCTCGCCTGATCAAAGATCGGCCTCTACTATCATGATATGCTGTTTTATAAACCTTATGTGTTCTTATCCCGGTTATTAGCTAACTTTACTATGTGATGCACACAAGCTAGTATAGACTAAGTCGCAAGACTTGGAAGGAATTCAACTCATGTTTGCTTTTGAAAATGGTTTGAATTTAGCACCCTCAAGTGGGCTTAGAAATGTGGATTTGCCACCTCAAGTGGGCTTAAAACATGATGATTTGCCACTTCGCAAAGTGGGCTTAAAACATACATTTGTCGAATCATTTCAATTCAAGCAACAAAGCCTTCATCCACAAGCATTCATGCAGTTTAGCATATAAGTAAATAGCCTCATGGCAAGCATGCGAAACATGGCAATATGGCAATCACACTCTTGCAAGTATGCTAAAGCATAAAACTTACCGAGTACTCCAAGCCAAAACAAAAACTAGTTAGAAAAATGCATGATCCTAACTATACAAGATGTCTAATGCAACACATGCAGTAATGCAATTAATAGGCTCAGCTACTAATATGGCATATGGATTGATTTGAACAACATGCGATAAAACACGTATTCAAAGAAGTATTGAAATTGCAATGCAGTTTGAATGATGTGCCGAGGCTCGGTGCATGCAAGACAAATGAATGAATGCAAACATGCAAGCATAAGGTATGCTAATTGAAAATGTCTATAATCTAACCATCGAAAGCGATTAAATAAAAGGGATAAGGACGTGGGGTTGGAAGCCATGCACACACACACGCACACACACATGCACACTTATTACAAGATTATGCCCTGGCGAAGGAGGGTCCGAATGAATAAAAGCAGAGCTAAGCAAATTAATCTGATTAAACTAATTAAACTAATTATTACAAATCAAAATAAGAAAATAGCTAAGCTAAGCTACTTAATTATTACAACAATCAATGCAAATTAACTAAGTAATTAACATATTAAACTATGCTAATACTACTCTGCTTCGGGAAGTAGAAGGTGCATGCATGCGGTTTTCGCCCCGAAAAGTCCTCCGGTTTGCTCTTGAGAGGCTCTGTTTGCAGGGTTGGGTAGACTTCAAAACCTTTCTGCTCCAACTTACTAAATCAATGCTGATGAGCACACCAGTGACCTGCTGGCCATGGTAGGTTGCTGCCGGCCCCCTGCTGGCCAAGAGTAAACCACTGTCGGCTACCAATGAGCCACTACTAGCCACTGGTGTTCTGAATCACCACATTGTAACAGAGTACAAACAGAGCAAAAGGAAGGCTTTTCCAGAGGTATGTTTGTACTGTACCCCTCCTTATCATCTCAAAACCTCAAAGGAGTGGCCCTCTTGGGTCCAAAACCACCAATCAAGCAATTTTATTCCATGATGGCAAAAGATCCCAGTTGTACAATTTCAATAAATGCACAAAACAAGACTTAAGACCACTACCTTATCATGTGTGATCAAAGGCAATGGAGACCAAGGAGATTGGCTCATTTCATCACTTTGAGTATGAAATACTCCAATCTTCCTTGTGTTCAATATAACGTCCGATTGAACACATGCAATGCAAACACAACATGCTTAACTTGCTCAAGTTTTACTTGTCAAATTTTATTTACACATTTTAAGTTACCAAACCATTCTTTAGTCAATTTGTCCAAGGTGAGAGTCCTCTAGAGAGAAAGAAGTTTCAACCAAGGGATAATGTAAGGCAAGAGAGAGTTCATGCCGTTGGTTAGTAGAAACCCTCAAAAGAGGATTAAAACCATTAAGTACAAACTCTATCTCAAGCTTAAAGAATCCCAAACTTGAAGCAACTCTCAAAAGTAATTGAAAGAGTGAAACAAATGAGAACGTAATAGAGCTATGTATGCTGGAATTACATGGAAAATGACACTATAATATGCAACCAACTACAACTCATGTTTAAAGGCCTAAAACAATGAGCCAGTGAAGGAATTTACACTACCTCTATGCAATACAAAGCTCAAAAGCAATAGCCAGCCCAAAACAGATGCAAAATAGCCCAAAATATAGCTTAAAACATTCTGAAATCAAGCTAACATAAGCTAGAATAGTAGGCTAAAACAAGAAGCATGCTAGACTAGTAAGCAAGACACAAGGAGGGGAGGCTAACCCCTCCAATTTTGGACTTCAAAACATGTTTTTAGCCATTGAAATAGCTCTGAAAAACAACATTTAAAAGCTCTGAAAAAGATGATGCAAGGGTGGGAAGCACAAGGGCAAAGGCCTCCAAAACAAGGTTCAAAGAAGGGCTATCAACCCCTAAACCTTTAATGGCCTTAGGACCCAAGCTTCAGCCCCAAAAGATAGAGTTTTTATAGCCCAAAATCAATTGAAAGACATGCTAGAATGAAGATAAAACTAGCTAAGACAATAAGCTAAAACATGGGGTTACACTACAACCATGCAAAAGACTACTCATACAACATAAATAGCTCAAAACAGAGTTAAAGCAGCCCAAATTAGAGGCAAAAACATGCTGGAAATAAGCTAAGTTAAGCTACAGAAACATGCTAACATATGAAGCTAACTAGGCATGAAAGCTAGACACAAGGAGGGGAAGCTAACCCCTCCAATTTTGGACCTCAAAACAAAGTTTTTGTCACTGAAAAACCTTTGAGTTTCTGTGGTTAAAAGGCCAAAAGAGTTGGTTTAAAAGTGATGAAAAGATGGCACAAAAGCTTGACAAGCAAAGAGACAATAAGAGTGGACCCCCTCCCCCCCAAAAATCAAAATAGCCTCAAATCACCATTTTTAAGCCTCAAAAACAGAGGTTTTTGTAGTTGAAAACCAGGCTGAAAACAGTTTGCAAAGGTGGCAAAACAAGTGTGCAAAATAAGCTTAAATGGGGTAAGTTCTATACCTTTGAAGCATAGCACACAATAGGCACAAATTTGAGATTAAACCACCTTAAGGAGTGCCAAGAGAGCTTCAAGCTACCTCAGCCCAAGGATGAACCACTTTGGTTAAGGGTTGATAGGTTAAAGTTTGAAGCATGCAAGCTTTTAAGCCCAAAAGCTCAACAGAGAGAGAAATGTAGAGAGCGAGAGAATTATTGAGAGATGAGAGACGCCCAAATTTTTTCACTCCTAAAATGTTCTAACCTTGAAAACCATAGAGAAGGCTCTCTATATATAGAAAAATGAGGCTTCAGGTTGAAAATATCTCAAAATGGATAGCTGGAACAGCTAGAGAACAAATATCTGCAGAAAATTGCCTTTTTGCATCAATGGCTGGCAAGGGATCATTGATGGTCGGCAAGGGTCCATTTTTAGCCGGCAAGGCACACTCTTGGATGGCACCTGGTTGGAATAGGCCATTCATGGCCGGCACATGGTCGGCAAAGCCCATTCATGGCCAGAAACTTTCACCTCTGGCCGGCCAGAAAAATTTGCTTTTTGGGCCCGACTTTAACTGGACATATCTCCTTCATCTAGATACCTTTTCAAGTCATTATTGAGTCTAAAATGAAGCCCCAAAAATCTTATTTCCAATGGTGGAAGCCTAACATCAAAATTCGAAGTGTGAAATAAGTTATGCTCATTTTAGTGAAGACTGCTTAGTTTCGGTTTAACTAAATTCATGCCTAACTCGTCCTCAGCTAGTTTTCTTTCCTCATCTCCTCTTTTCTTCAACTCCAAACCCCTAAATAAGGTGTTTTGAAATATTTTTCAAAGAGTTCACCTCTCTTCCATTCATTTCCACTTTGTCCTTGCTCGGTTTACCGAAAAGCGTAACATTTAACGAAATGCGAGCCTCGGAACATCGTAGAAAATTTTTTAAAAAATGTTTTGAAAGAGAGGGTTTTAAGGTCTAAAAATCATTTTGGTCAAAATAGTTTTGGTTCAAAAAGGGGTGTGAGTTTGGGATTTGACACTCTCCTTGCCGAAGAAATCGAACCTTTGCATTGCATAACTTTCATCACCAAGTAAACAATCAGTGGTGCCCAAGTCTTAAGGGTGATCAAAAATGGGGTGTCTGCAGCGTTACACGAGCGTTAAGGATTGTTTAGTTGGTTGGTTGGCATCTGAAATTGATGGACATGTAGTCATCTCGGGAGTTGCCTTAGTTTGAGTAAGAGGTGGTAAAGGTGAGGAGTGGCTTGGGTGACACTTGAAGACGTTGAGTCTCGCCTATGTGAGTGTGATGTACTGTGTGTTGTTTTGTTTGTGTGAAATTCCCTTGAGTTGGGTAATATGGTGGAATTGTGATTTTATGAGCACACTTGCGCAACTATATGATTGATAAATTGCGATGGTGGTTGTGGGGGGATGAAACTCCTAAATTTTTTTTTGAAGTTGTATGTGCACTATCTTTTATTAGCATGGTCATTAATTATATGAATTGTTACTATATAAAAAAATGTTATGATTGAGTTATGACATTATCATTGTTGTGATGGGTATTGTTGGGCGACAGTGAGGTTCACCAGTTATCATGTTAAGGAAAAGAGTTTCCTGGTATTATGGTCTTGAATGACAATGTTGAGATTGAAAACATTGTTGTTGTAAACACATTTGTTTGCTTTTGGAAAACACATACAAAACTAATGAATTGTACTCAGAAATGAGGAAAAATTATTTTATTATACTCAGTGTGAGTTTGGGCTCCCTTTTGAGAAATTTAGTATGAAAGAAAAGAAAATTTTCAAGGGAAATGAGGAATTTGTTTTTTTATAACATGAGACGTGTGATCAATTCCTTAATTTGTAATGTTGTGTAATGAACTAAACTTGAATTTCTAGTTTGTAGTTGTGCACTTGTTCTTGGTCAAGTAATAATGTATGTGGGGATATATTTTTTGAGTCCCAACACGTGGCCAAGGTGACGCCGAGGTGATCTCGGTTACGCCGAGGTTATCTCCGAAGATATCGGAATCCGAGATAAGCGGATAAAGGACAAGAGTCCTAGAATGAGGAAAGACTTTAGCATGGATAAAGAGCCGTAGTGGCATGAGTGCAAGATCATCCTTAAGTTGAGTTATTGACCTACCGGTAGTGTTTTCGCGATGTGTGTAATAGAAGAAAAATTGTAAATCGGGTGTGTGAGTATAAATCTATGATCGAATTTTGTCTCGTAAAATGAAAACCCGATGAGTCTTGTAGGTTGTCAAGAAGTTCATGACTAAACCTTTTCATTTTGTTTAACCAAACTCTCTTGGATCGTAGTGAAGGAGTCGATGATGATTCATCATATCTTGTTCATGTTACCTTTGGTAGTCAAGTGTCCTTGGGGCACCAAGGTGGGATAACTGAGATGGGAAAATTGGGATTCGAGAGGCTATTCCGTATGTTGGCTTAAAACTTGAGTTAGCATTTGTCATCCTTTGTTTTCGATTTTCATTTGAATCTTAGAGTGACTTCAATTTTGGGACGAAATTTCCTAAGGGGGGAGATTGTAGTGTCCCAAGTCTTGTTTATGTTAAATGATAACTGTTACCTTATACTTACAATTTTTGTTTTTTTTTTGAACTTTTGAAAAGTTATGGGCTGCATTTGACCTTTTAGTTATTATAATTAGGACCTCCTCCTTATTGTTTAGAGTCTTGATTGATGGATTAACATGTTGGTTGGGCAAGCTTAGACCAATAATCCCAAATTTGAATATTTGTTTTGAGTAGTGTTCACTCTTTTGCCTTCATATTTCTTCACATTTTGAATATTGATGTGAGGCTACAACCATTGGAAAACTTATTTTCGGGGTTTCAATTCAGACACAAAATTGACCATATTTCATTTCTGAACGAGGGAGATACACTTGTTTGAAGTCACTCATCAAAAGCTGTTTGGGTCAAATCCGCACGAGCGGAATATGAATTCCGGTTGAGCGGATTTCGCGAGAAAGCCATTCTTTACTAGGTTGATTTGCACGAGCGGATTTTGTGCATCTAGACATCGATTTTTGTGCTCTTTTCACTCAAATTAGATCATTCTCTCTCTTTTTGACCATTTTTCATCACTCTTTCTTTCTCTCTCTAACTTCTTTTTTCTCTCCATTCTCTCTGATCTCTCACCAAATTTCACATTCTCTTCGATCTACAAAGCTCAAGCAAGATTTTGATACTAGTTCCTTATACAAAAATGACGAGCGTCTCGAGGGCTATATTTTGATCGGTGGAGATCAAATTCCTATGAAGTTGATTTTTAGGATTTTCTCCTCTTCTCTCTTTGAGGTAAGGATTTCTTTGCTCATTTTCAATACATCGTTATAGATAAACATGTGGTAGTTTTTATCACATTAGAAACTTTTTTTGTTGGGTATTTATGAAAAGCATGTCATGGGCGTTAGGATTTTATGATCTAGAGTTAAATCTTGTATGTTGTTGTGAATATATGATATTCTATGTTTGAGAAACATGTTTAAAAGGAACAGAGTAAAAAGCCATAATTAATTATTTATGGGTTATGAGAAAGAGGAAAAAATTGATGATTTGATTTTATTTGAACCATATGGGGTATTTTGTATTAAAATGTGAAAATGGGTGTGTAAGAAAATAAAGAAAGTTATCATGGATTTAATTGTGTTAATTGTTATCTATGGTTTTATAATTATTAAGTTGTAATAATTGTTGAAAAATCTAAATTTCGGATAAATAAAAAGGGTGTTGGTAAATGTTGTGTGTATTGAAAGATTTGCAGATTGGTTATTCTTGTTTATGAAGGTTATGATGAAAAGCCCCAAATCCTTTCGTTATTTATTTGTCTGGGAGATGGGATTAATTTGTGTTATATATGTGTTGGATTATGAAAATAAATTTACTAGTTGAGTTTTGATAATTAATGAGAAAGATGTGACGATTTGTTGTTGGTATGAAGAGTTTGGAGAGAAGGGAAAATAAATTTGGAAATCAATAAGACATTTATATACTTTTGTGAAATGAGAAATGAAAATGAGAAGTAAAAGGAGCTGATGTTTTTATATATATATATATATATTTTAAAACAAGTGAATAATTGTATTCATGACGAATTACTACTTGTTGAACCAAATTTGAATATTTTGAGTTGAATCAAAAAGATGTGATGGTAGTGATGGAAGGGACTTTAATTATGAGTTTTGAAAACAGCGTGAATTGGAAGTTGAATTAATTGGAGTTGACAGATGAAAGTTATATAACATATAAATGTTAATAAAATCTAAATCAGGAGGATGAAATTGAATTTATGGACTTGGTCCTTGTTGTTTATGAGGCTGTGTCCTTGGTTATTGGTATAGGATGGTATTGATGTTGTTGAATAATTTGTGAAATTTGGAATAATGTGCCAATTGTTGAGTTGAATAAAAGTGCGCATTGATATGGGTTTCTCTCCTTTTGGATTTGCGCCCGGTAAAGTTTGGCGCTTTAACATGGATTCCTCTCCTCTCCGATTCGCGGCCGATAAAGTGTGAACGGGTTCCTCTCTCCTCTGGCTTGAGGACCGATAAAGAGTGGCGCTTTGGATTGGGTTCCTCTCCCCTCCGGCTTGTGCCCGATAAAGTGGGTAATGGTGGTTATGGCTTGATGAAGTCGGGGTCCATTATGTGTTAATTATGCGTAGTTTATCTTCGTACTTGTATTGTGTTGAAAAGGGATGCATTATTGACTTTTCGTGCTTGTGACTGGTAAAATATAGTAATGCGTGTTAACGCATCTATTGTTGCATATATATACACGTATTTGTGAACGTTCATTTTACACTTGTGCTTAAGGCCATAATATATAGTAATTGTCATTGTAGCCATAATGAGCTGGAATATAGGACAAGTATTTTTCTTAAATCAATCTTAGGAGATTGTGGTAATGTGATCAACGGTTGAGATTTCTTTAAATATATAAAGTTTTGAAAGATAAGAATTGGTATTTGTTTCTTGTTATGTTGAAGAGGATCTTTTTGAAAATTGTACTTATGTAAGTATATTTTGAAGTATGAATGTCACATTACCTATATGTATATACGTGGAACATTCATGATTATAGTTATCTATATGTTGCTATTGTTTAGGATTATTGGGATTCTTACTGGACCTTTGTGTTCATCCCATATTGCTAATCATTTTTTAGGTATGGAGTGAAGAGTTGCTTGAGACTTGAAGTTTGTTAATTGTTAGCCATGAGGCCTTTTAAATGCAGGCGGAATTATAATGTGTTGTAAAAAGGGATAATCCCTTTTATATATTTTGTTATTTTGCAATTAATGACGAAATGCCTACGGGCGTGTATTGTATTTCATTGCATGTACACAAGAGAGGACATTGTAATTTATCCTTCCTGAATGCCTTTGATATTTTTTATTATTGAAATGGACTGATTTAAAGGAAAAAGGTAACATTATCCCAGTAATAAAAGTCCAGGCTTTACAACTTGGTATCAGAGTGAGCCGGGTTTGAATACTTGGGCTCGTGGAAAGTGGTTTCTACCGCAATAGGTTTTTGTTATGCTTGGTGAAAACGTTTGCATATAGAAAGATTAAGTGTTAGGACTTTATGTGATGCATTTATGTGAGCATGGAGTGAAGTCTTATGGATAGTGCTTGTAGCCGATTAAGAGAAGAAATTGTTTTTGGTGGCGGCAAGACAAACTAGTGCTGTACATGGAGAGAATATGCCTATGGTATGAGTACAAAGGCTTTGTTTGGGAAGTTGGCTATTTTAGTTGGTTATTTGATTTTTTTGACTATTTTATAGCTTGGTTAAAATAGTTGTGTTTGGGAAGTTGGTTGGTTGGTTGGTTTTTTTTTTTTTTTTTTTTTTTTTACTATTTTAATATGATTAAAAAGGTTGCGTTTGAGATTTTTTTTAATTTTTTTAGTTGATTTGATGGTTGTAAGAGAAAAAGTAAAATGATTATGAATTTGATGTGAAATTTTGTCTTATTGACTATTTTAGCCTATTTTATCTTTTAGTGAGCTATTTTAGCCCAACCCTCTTCCCAAATATGGCCAAAAACAAGGGAGGTATGTGTGGGTTTATAATGAACACGTGGTGACATATTATCAATGGGACAGAGAAGTAGGATTGGGTTTTGGGACAGATGATCCCAACCCATCATTTGTGGGGTTCAATCCAACATGTCTAATGGAGCTATTTGGTTTAATATTACACTAAATTTCTTTATTTCCGTAAATGACTCTAATCTCAAAGATTCAATTTGACTACGGGTAAAAACATGGGGAATAGATATGAAATTAAATTCTCATGATTTAGCACTTAGATGGAAAATTATCCATGAATTGACTATATTCTAGAAACTAGAATAAAATGAACATATGGTAAATGTATTGAGATTTTCGAATAAAGACCTTTGGACACTATAATCCAACCGCATTTGATACACTAGAGTGATTTGGAAGTTCCTCAACTTTGGTTAATTCAAGACTTTGTTGAAGAAAAATTTGAATTAAAACTACAAATGATGCAAATACAAGTTTCAGGAATTTTTTTTTTTTTTTTGGTATTTTCATAGTCAGTTACTCAGACTCAAAAAATGCCAATCTATTTTTGGAAAAGTTTTTCTAATAAACCATTAGAAAGGTTTTGAAAACTAAAACAACAAGTAGGTGAATCAAGTAGTACTTCTAACTAAGAAATTATTGCAGTGAAAAATGTGTAGTTTTTTATTTACAATCTTTAAAAATGAAAATATAAAATCTACTCAAATGAATCATTTTCAAACAAAATATGATGATATAATTTTCTCTCTTAATCAAGGAAAAAAGATAAACCTATGTGATGGGAACATTCAATTTTGCTAAATATAAGCCGCACAACCTAAGTATTCTCATAAGTTTAGAAGCTACGATTAGTTCTTGTAAGTGGAATGTCATACCAAATGAAAAATGAAAGTTGTTGTGACAATAGTTGATGGCAATAGTAACGACCATTCAATTCAAAGCTAAAATCATAGAAATTTGGTTAGGTGATAGCAAGTTCATCATATCTAAAACTTTCTACTTTCCATATATGCATGGAGATTTCTTTCTTGGAAATAATTTTATCTATAAAAATTTTCCTATGCAAGTGTATGAGAAAGGAATTGAATTAAGCATAAACAATGATTTAATTCAAATCCCATTGAACAACATAAATGTAACGCCCTCAAAATAAAGAGGATAAAGCATCCCAAGAGATTCATAATTATAATAGGAAATGTATTACTTTCATTCATCAGAGTTTATATTACAAGAGACATTACATGCATTATACTTTCATAAATATTTATTATGAAACTACAGCATGTAACACTAGTTGATTATAACAAAGTAAACTCCCTACGAGCTTACACTTTTCCAAGATATCACTTGGCTACAACAAAAGAAAGAGTCCTAGCTCTATACATATAAAGCCCTCGGCTCGAATAAACATTTAGCACAAAACAAAATAACAAAATGGAGCTTTCGGCCCCTAAACCTCCCAAGCTATGTCCTTGGAGGCGGCATGTCACTTGTACCTAAAAATGGTTTCCCAAGTAGGGTGAGCCAAAGCGCAGTAGAGATATGCTAAACAATATATGAAATTTAACTAAGATATCAACATCAGATAAATGTTCAATACTTGCAAACCAACTTACACTCTTTTTATGGCCGATCAAAATCAACATCTATATCTCAGTCCATTTCTATTCATTTATTCAAATCAATTCATTGATATAGTTCATTGTTATCTAAACAATTCAAAACGAGATTACAACTCATTTATTAACACTTCAATAACAGCCATTATTCAAACACTTCAATTTTCTTGTCATTTTACGGAATCACATCCGAGGGAACCGGCACGTACATATATATAAGATTTCGGGACTTTCACCCTGGACACTCCGGCCAAATTAATTTTCAATGGAGTCCATCCCCTATCTCCTCCCAACAATGGAGTACATCCCTTATCTCCTCCCAAACAATGATATATATACAATGTATTTAAAAGCGTTGTCATATACAATGACTGACCAAATCACATATTTAATAGTTTAATCAAACCGTTATATTCAATGACATAATTCAAATGATTAGTTTCAATTCACCTAATCATCATGCAATTTTTACAACAATCATAGCTATCTTCCACCGATAACCCAAAACAGATATTTTTAAACAGATAAACAAATCTATCAAACAGATAATTTGCCAAATTTTCCATAGGTGAGTGATTTGTCAAATCTAACTACACCATTCATTTACACATCCTCCCAATTTCATATTTCCCTTATCAATTGCACTATTTATACAAAATAATTATTTAACATAAATTAGGGCAATTTTCTCCCCTTTTCCAAATATCAATCACAAGTCTAAATTTCATCATTTTAACCCATATAATCCCATCTTCAATACCCTACATATATTTTCATGACCCAAAAATAGAAAACCCCTCTTTCAAATCTTAAGCTCAAACCCTAGTTTCACCCAAATGCTTCCAAATTCCACCATTTATACAAAATGACAAATACCTAGGTTAAAAATCATACTAGAGTGTAGAATATCCCTACCTCAAGTGTAGGAGCTCAAAGGAGAGAAGGAGAAACTTTGAAGATGCCCAAAACTCAAACTTTCTTGGATCAAATAGAAGCTCACAAGTTGCTCTACCCTTTTCTCAAAAGGAGTATAGTAGAAACCCTTAGATTCTAGGGGATTTGTAGAGAGAAGTAGACTTTTAGAGAGAGAAGGAGCCAGATTAGGGTTTTGAGTGAAAAGAGATGCAAAAAGTGATACAAAAATGCTTTGCTGCGAGCTGATATACGCGGTCCTTGCTCAAGCGAATGAGTTGTCGCTCGAGCGACCAGACATAACAAGTGACCTCGCTCGAGCGCAAGAAGCGTTGCTTGAGTGCAGAATGCAAAGCTTCGGGTCTTTCATAGATGCGCACGCTCGCTCGAGCGCAAGGAACCTCGCTCGAGTGAAGAAGCAAAATTTCACAAGGCTCGCTCGAGCGCAAGAAGCGTCGCTTGAGCAAAGCACTTTCACCTTCCTAGAAATTCTACGTCTCGGAAAGGAACCTGAGGACTCTCAATCTTCGCTCGAGCGCACAAAACCTTGCTCGAGCGAAGAAGCAAAATACACAAGGCTCGCTCGAGTGCAAGAAGCGTAGCTCGAGCGAAGAGGCCAAAATCTGAGCAACAACAAACTAAACCAACTAACAACCAACCTGTTCCAAACTCGCCCAACAAGTTCCAAAACTCAAATACAAAGAGTCAAAGGGGAAAAACAAGACATGGATACAATATTCAACTACGGAACCCAAGTCTGGAACACTACGAAGGTCGGGGCAAAACCGGGATTGCTATAATAAATATATATTCAATACAAAGTTCGCACCCATTCCATGTGGTGAATTTACTCCTATCATCGAAGCCATTGATGAAGCACAATGGGTTTATAAAAGAAAATTTTAATGAAGATCAATTAAAATTGGGGAGACTTACGTATAAGACGTAATAGGTGGACTTATTTTCCAATAGGTCCTATGATAATTAATAGTGTTTTTCATCAAACACTATTAAACAAACGTCACTAATTGTTAATTTTTAGTGACAGTTTAAAAATTGTCACAAAAAATGTCACTAATTATAAGTTTTAATGACAGTTTAAAAAAAATCGTTACAAAAAAAATCACTAATTTTTAACTTTCAACGGTAGTTTGAAAAATTCATCAAAGAAAAACGTTACTAATTGTAAGTTTTAGCGACAATTTATACAAATCGTGACAAAAAAAGTCACTAACTGTCAATTCTTAGAGACATGCAAAAAATTGTCACAAAAATTATTTTTAGCAATGATTTTACTAGGACTTGATGGAAATTAAGTCCAACTATTAGGACTTATTGGTAGTTTACCCTTAAAACTATGGTCATTGTAATGCTCAAAAAATTATCATCTTTTCTAATTTGATTTATAAAAACAAGTTAGACCATTAAATAAATACATTTCATAATTTCAAAAGTTATCCTTTTCCCGTTGAACTATTTGAGTGAGTACATCATTGTCAAGTACATTCATCAATAGAATAAATCGCTCAAAATGCAAGAGATAATACAAAACATAATGTCCTAAGGGCTTACATCCTTTTAAGGATTTTCCTTGAATACACAAAAGATGGAGTTCTATCTCTAGTACAAATATAGCCTAAGGCTTCAATAGGAAACATTCATAGAGTCTCCGTGCTCTTATCCAAAAATCCTCTCACCCAAAAATCCCTACTTAACCAACTCACTTCGGTGGCACAATAGCATCATCTACTGAAAGGTTGTTAATTTTGGGGTGAGCAAGTACTCAGTAGGAAATACTATTAACAAGTTATATAATTAATTGAAATACATATGATCATGCCATGCTAGAGATGAGAAAACAAAAGCCTTTATCCTTTATAAAACCATGATGTGAAATGTTCAATGCCAACAACATATCATACTCAAAACCATGGGGTGTAAATATTCTATGACGTTCCGATACAAAAGCCGCAAACCTTATGCATAGATTTATATATTGAAAGTAGCCCCCACATTTGTCGACTCTCAAAATGGCAGGGTGATGGGCATCCAAGACCTTTTCCTTTCCACATTCACCGACTCCTAAAATGGTGGGCTCGTGGACACCCAAAATCAAGTTTTCCTCATTTATCGACTCTATAAAAGGCAGGCTCGTGGACACTCTAAAACCTTTCCCACATTCGTCTGGCAATACGCACATGACATGGCAATTGGGCACCTTGACTCCCTGCGTAGGTACCAATATACATTACACAAAACTAAGGCCCGACTCGCAACTTGGACTCATATGCTATACTCCCTTCCAACACTTCCCAAACATTAACATTTAAAGTTACAAAGTACATTTATAAATGCATACGATGCATGAATTTTCAAATCTTAATTTCCTTAAGGTGGTTTTCCATTCACAACAATCCAATAATATGAATATTCACAATCGAAAGAATTCTCCAACTCACAATCATCACCATCACATGGTTATTTGTTAAGAGGTTCCAAAATTTCATATTCCAACATCAAAGTCAAGCCACTACACCAAATTTCAAAATTCAAGAGTCAATTGAACAAAATCCCTTTTTATTGAACCAATTTGAAAACTAGGCTTTTAAGAAAATTGGGACTTTTCCCTCTTACATCATTTATAGGTGAATCCTCATCATTAACAACAATAATCAGCAAAAGTGTACATAAACTCTTTCAAAAATCATGAAACATAGCCCATTTTTCATCAAACTCATTTTATAACACAAATACATTTAATAAATCTTGATAACTAATGGAAATACCACATATGTGTATCAAATCAAAGATATAATAAGTTAAAAGTACCCTTACCTCAAGATTGAAGACAAGAGATGAAGACCCAACTTTAAACTTCAAGAAAACAAGAAATAATCAGTATAACTTTAAAATCAAGCTTGTTGTTCAACCCCTTTGGAAGATCTAAGGTGGATCTTGGGTAAAACCAAGGGAAATCAAGTGTTTCAGGGTTAGGGTTCGAAAAAAGGGTGTTGGAGAGAGAAAGGATATGAAAAAGTGAGAGAAATGGGTTTAGATTGACTTGTAAATGTGTTGTCTTGAACAAACTGCTTGAGTGAACTTTCTACCGCTCGAGCAAAGTACACAAAATCAAAGAGACCGCACGAGTGAACTTTACACCGTTGGACCAGTAAACGCAAGGTTTTAGAAGTTTTGCAAAGTTATAGTGAAAATACTGGGTGTCACATTTCTACACTCGAGCAACTACTTAACTGCTTGAGGGGTCTTGCTTGCAAACATGCAAGATACTAAGAGTTTTGCATCACCGCTCGAGCGACAAATTGACCACTTGAGCGGTACCCATAACAGATTGTTATAGTCATGTAGTCCACGTTATTGTAGTTTAAAATTAAGAGAAATTTCAATATTATTTTATTTAATTTTTATTTTTTACTGAGTGGCATGAACCCAAACCATAATATTATTATTAAAGTCAAATCAATCTAGATAGGATATAGATGAATTCGACATTCAAATTAATTGGAAAAACTAGTCATTCTAGTCCAACATTCAGGCTATGGAATCATATTGAGATTATAAATAAAATAAAAAAGAAAAAATAAAAAAAATAAAAAAGAAAGAAAGAAAAAAGGCTTATAATAGTCAACTGCAAAAGACTTAATGAAAATATAGAATTGAATGGATATTTTATCCAATGAAAAGATGGTTTAATAGTCTTAACAAAAGGATCAAAATTCTTTATTAAATTTTATTGTGAAAGTAGATTTTGACAAATCCAACTTATTAAAAAGTCAAAATCATTGACAACATTCGGTACACTAAGAGGCCATTACCATTGGATGATTAGCACTCTAGGTCTATGAAAGATGAATGGACACAATCTTTAAAGATTTTAAAATTTTTTGTGTTGTTTATAATGATGGTATAGTTATTTTCTTCAAAACCGGGGAGGAACATAAGAAATGTTTAGGTGTCGTTTGGTAACACTTATATTTTTAATTTTTAGTTTATATTTATAAAAATTTTAAAAATTCAAATAAAAGCTTATTTGGTAAATTTTTGATTTATAAATTAATGGTCTCAGTTTATAAATTTGGCCAAAAAATGTAAACTCAAAAAATGTGTTTTCATTTTGAGTTTTTAATTTTTTTTTTTTCACCACCCAACACTAGCCACCCCCGCCACCATTTTCCACCACCGTCTTCCACCCCCACTACCACCACCACCCATCCCCCCCCCCCACTCACCACCCACCCCCACTACCACTCACCACCTACCATCACCACCACCCACCACCCACCTGCCACCACCCGCCACCACCACCCACTACGTTACCCCAACCGTCCACCAGCCACCGTCCACTGTAAAATCCCGTATTTTTATTATAATAAAAATAATATATATTTTTTATAATTTTCTTCAATAATTATTCACATTTTTTGGAAATTAATAGTCTGTATATTTATGACTGAACATTTATTCAAAATAAAAAATAAAATAAAATATTTTTGACTTTATATTATTACTCAACATTAATTTCTGAGCCGTATGATATTTTTATTATACTTTTCTCTATATTATTTTTGTAATTAAATTACACTGAAACCTAATATTTTTATATACTAAAAGCCAATCCAAAAAAAAAAAAAAAAACCATGGGCTTGCTCCCCAGGTTTTCTCACTTTCCACCTTCAACGTGCAACCATTTTATACATCAAAAATGTGGTGGACATGCAATACCACCAGGTGTTCCATTCCTTTTATCCTTTCTTTTAATTTCTTTTCAATTACTCTTCCTCATCTTTCCCATAAATTGAGCTCCTCTCGGTTCTCCCTCTCCCTCCACCTCTCATTCTCAAAACTCTCTTTCTCCTTCCTTATCTATGTTTTTCCTCCTCCCCCGACCTCCATAGCCATGGCCTCAACCCATACTATCACCATCTGAACCACCAACCCCCGAACTTCACCACCATTGGTGCATCGTCAGACCGCCACCACCACCACCATCACCTATTTCCATTATCATCTAGAACCACCATTCACAAAGTGTTGTAGGTGAAGAAAGAGAAGAAGAAGGAAGATGGAGGAGAAAGAAACAAAGTTAGAGAAGTTTACTTTGAATTTCAAAAGTTGGTTTTTGGCTTACTTTCGGCATGCCAAAACCATCCATTCCGGGAAGAATTAAGAAAAATAGGTCATGTAAGATGAAATATGGAGTAAGTTGAAGAGATTGGCGAAAGAATGAAGTAAAACGGTTAAGAATTAAGAAAGTTATGGAGTCCGAAAGATGGTTCGAAGAAATGTCCGAGATGGTAGGAAGAAAATCTAATTTTTTGTCAAATTTTAGAGATCCGACGGCATGCAAAAAGAGATGGAACAAGGCGTGTGAGTAGTGAATCAAAAACTAGGCCATGAGGTGAATCCAATGACAGAAAAATAAGATAAAATGGAGTTACGATGAAGAAGATACAAGTATTTGAACTGGGGACATTGAAACTAAATTTCTGGGTCTCTCTGTTCGTGCGTGCTACTGCTGTTGGAGAAGATGAACTAAATTTTATCCAGTGTTTCTCGGCTCATGGTGCTACGGTGCATCCTAGCACATTTAGGTTAATCGAGTGGTCCTATGACTTTGGGGATGACCATCCTTAGGTTTTTCGACGTGTAGAATCCATTTTTGGGTTAGATCTTTCAAATTCTAAGTCTAAGATGATGATCAACAACTAAAGGTTCCAAGAGAAACCAATGAAAGATCAACGGTGAGATCGTGTCCGATTAATGTGAAATTTCAGCAAGACGATCATGGAGCCAGGACGGTCATATCTTACGGTCAGAATCATAAATCAAATTCGGATGATAAATCGCTAGCAACCTAACATAGTAAGAAAACCCTCTCAATCCTCTCATTTTTTTTATATATTTGAAATTTTCAAATTATATATATATGATAAAATGTCTAAACTTGTAGATAAAATTTTATTTATAATTGTATGAAAATTTATGATGGTACATCAAATTTGGCCCTTTAAATCTGCCAGAAAGTTGTACTAATTTTTAGATAATTTTATACTCAAAATTTGAAGATGATTTCTTCTACAAAGTTGTTGATAATGATGTCTAGTTCATCCACAAAATTTTTCAACAATTATTGAGTTTTGTACGAATTTATAAAGATTTTTAACCAAATCAGGAGCTATAGACAGATTTTATTATGTGTTTGAAAAATCATTAAAAATTTTACATTAAACCAAATGTGGTAATTTCTAAGCAAAAAATGAAATTTGAGAAGTCTAGTTTCATAATAAATTTTTAGATCATGGAATTTGTTTATAAAATTTAAGTATGGAATTAATTTAAGGAAATGTGATAAATCTATGTCATAAAATTTCTGAGAATTTTATAGAATTAATTATAACTTATTTTTGGGAATTTATTTCTGAAAAATGACCCAAACATATTTATTGAATATTCTGTACATTTTCACGAATTTTAGAACTGTGTAAATAATTTATTTATAATTTTTATTACCTAAGGTATAACCCGAAAAACGTGGCGTAAATTAAAAAATTAATATTAAAATTCAAATGATTTAACAATTATATGATTTCAATTACTGCAAATTACACAATCTATTAAGGGCAATATTTCAGTATACAGTTTTGAAAATGCTAATTCATCACTATTTATTTTAACCACTTTATTTTACTTCTTAAATATATGCAATTAACATCATATGTATGTATATGTTTCATATTATTTAATAAATAAAAAATGGAACTAATAAGGTTAAATAAAAAATCACAAGTGAATAGTTTCAATATTAAATAATGAAACCATCCCACGCTAAAGTCAACACATCAACAATTATAGTCTATATGAATAAAAATAATGCCTTTTTGAAGTTGTCTCCCTCACATAGTTTCGTTTGGGCCAAGTGAGCTTGACTTTTTGATTTTTTAATTATTTTAAGTCTGGAGTTAAAAAACCTCGTTTGAGAAATGTTTTTAGTTTTTTTTTTACTTTTTGTGGGAAAGAGAATGTAATAATTATGGATTGGATGTGATATTTTGTCTATTGCATTAAAAAGTCTATTTTAATCTTTTTGTGACTAAATAGCCCCAAACCGTAACTCACCACATCTTTCCAAACGAAGCCATAATTGGTTTGTAACTAAGCACCAAAAGAACAATTTTTAACATTCAAAAATTTTTTTTTTTTTTTTTTAAGAAAATAAACATAGATTAATTTCAATTAGTTTTAATAATTAATTAATCAATAAAATTAATACATTTCATCTTGCCAATGCAAAATAATTAATAAATTCAATAATGCAAAATGAGTAGTTAACTGCTATGCACAGCTTATCGGGTCCATTCGGGGCCTATTTGATATCTAACATCATTCACTTTTTAAAGTAATAAATGCTTCGTTTGGTTTAGATTTTGCTAAAAAAGCAACAAAAAGACAAAAATTGACTAAATAAGCCATTAAGAAAATGTCCATTCCAAATCATAATGCATTACATTTTTTTTCCCACAGAAGTCAAAAAAAGTCAAAACCACGAGGCCTAAAAAAGTTCCAACACAAAAAGCTAGCTAAAAAGCCAATGCCAAACAAAGACTCGTTTGGAATAGGCTTTTTTTTAGTTAACTTTTTGACTTTTTAACTAAATATAATGTAAAAAAAAAAAAAAACAGTATTATAGGATAATTTTGATTTCTTTCGAATATATGTGCAAAATGTAAAAAGAAATGAGAAATCTTTGACTTTTTTAATATAGTTGTTCGCTTTTTGAATTTTTTTTTTTTTTTTTGTGACTTTTAGCTTTTAGGCTAAAAAGTGATGTTGCAAAACGATATGTGCAAAAAATCAAGTTGATCGGACTGGTGTCCTTTCATCAAATATATTTGTATCTAAAAAGAATAAATTATAAGTATAATTTTACGTATAAAACAATGTAATTTTGATGAATCAGGGTTAACGATGTTCAATCAATTTGATTTTTTACCAATATATTCTACCTCGATATATTCTGAAAAAGTTGAACAAATTAGAATCATTAAAACCGGGCTCTAGATGGGCCCAATAAGTTATGCTCCGAGAGGGAGAGATATGGGATATGAACGATAGAGGAAGGCAAAGTTGCTTTGGAACGGAAATTTATTTTGTCCAAGCAAATCCCCTGGTCCATTACATAAATGAGTTGATTCTCAGTCGTTCTAACCAATTGTGTGAATAGACATTTTAAAAAACCATTATGTTTTATTATCTATCTATTATATCTACTATTATACTAAGACATCTTTTTAGTGTTTTTTTATACTGGTAATTTTCTTTCACAAGTAATAATTAATTTTTTTAAACCATCAAAAATTTTATGTGAAAATTGTAATTAAATAAAAATTTAATAAACTTTAATTAATAAGATTATGATTTGTTTTTGAGATTTCACTTCTTTGATCAAGTTCTATGCTAAAAATAAAATTTATGAGCTAATTAATCTGATCTTAAAATAATTCTTTTAGATGTAAATAAAATTTGATATTAGATATACTTTAAAGAATAAATATATATTTCTTAATTGAAGTTTTAAAGTTTAATAAATATGCTAATATACTATCATATTTTGCTTAGTTTGTTTATAAAAAATTTTAACAATATTATTTACAATTCTAAAAATACAATAAGTGGGCAATGTGATAAATTGACATTAACCAAATGATTAATCTAAAATCTAGATTGATATAATTGGCATAAAATCAACCCAAATTCAGTTTTTTGCAACTATTTTTAGTATTTGATCCAGTATTAACTCATACCATTATACCTAAACAAATTAGGAATGTAACGCTTCAAATAAATCAACATTTTCTCGTATAATATTATTAAACATGCAAAAACAACTTAACATATGATTATACTACATGCATTTTCACTTCCAAGCTCCAGCTCCAATACTGTCAAAATTTGAATTGATTCATTTTCTTATTCAATCTTTTTTTTGTGATAAATGATTTCATGTTTGTGGAATTTTTTTTGAAAAGAAACTTTAAGGGCTGTTTGTTAACGTTTACATTTTGCAGTTTATATTTTACAAAAATTTTACAAACTGTTTTTGTTTATTTTTAGAAAAACATAAACTACAACAGCGTTTGGTTTAGACAAAATGTTTTAAAAAAATTTATAAAATTATAAAAAAGAGTGCGAATGGCAAGTGGTGACGGGTGGTGTCGAGACGAGTGGTGGCGGTGGAAGACGGGGTGGAAATGATGGTGAGTGTGTTGTGGCGGGAAGATGGTGAAAAATGGTAGCGAGTGGGTGGTAGGTTGACGGTAGCGGGTGTGGTGGTAGGAGGGGCTGGTAGGTTGAGGTAGCGGGTGGTGGGTGGTAGCGAGTGGGTGGCGGTAGCGGTGGTGTGGCAAGGTGGTGGCGGATTGGCAGGTGGTGGTGGGTGGGTGGGTGGGTGACGGTGACGGGTGGTAGCGAGTGGGTGTGGTGGTGCAGGTGGTGGCGGATGGCGGGTGGTGGCGGGTGGGTGGGTAGTGGTGGCCGGGAGTGGTGGTGGTGGCAGTCGGTAGTGGTGGGTGGGCTGACGGTGGCGAGTGGTAGCGAGTGAGTGGTGGTGGCGGTAGGTGGGTGGTTGGGTGATGGTGATGGTGGTTGGTGGCGGGTGGGTGGCAGGTGGTTGGTGGTGGTAGGTTGGGTGGTGAAGTGGGTGGTGGCGAGTAGGTACAGGGTGGTGGTGGTGGTGGGTGGGTGGGTGACTGTGACGTCCCAATTTTTTTGAAATATCAAGAGAAATTAAATTAAACAAAATGACTTAAAAATCAAAAGTTGACATCTTAATCAGGGTAATCTCAACTCTCGGTATATAACCAAAATATCAAACATAACAAAAGATAAAAACATAAATTTCCAAATAAACCCCCAATCCCCCAAATTGGAAATTTAAAAATAAAGTCTAATATGCTATTACATCAAAATAATATAATTTAAACATATTCGGCTTTACTCGGGGTTTTCAGTCAGCCAAGGCTCTACGTTAGCGTCGACTCCATTTTCAGCTTCAATTATTTTATTCTCGCCAAGACTGGGCATAAACGCCAGGACAACAAAAATATATGCATGAGTTTTGCAACACAGTAGAAAACATAACCAACTACTGCTTCTTTTAAGAGAAAAAATAATGAGATTATAAACACGAGATAATAATTATAATGTAAACATGAATTACAAACCATAAAATAATTTCAATAATTTTAATAAATTAGGTGACACTCGAAATCTCTACAAAGAGAATTGAACTTACCAACTACTTAAGCATGGCAACGGTTAAATTTGAAACCTCCCCTTGGTCAAATATTTTGTGTACGCAAACCGTAACACCAGGGATGCCCAGTTGGAGTTTATATACCCAAGTAGTAGCATCCCGTGGTCTGCCCAAAGGAAACAGTCTGCCAGGGGTACGTAACCTCCCTGTGTCCACCGGCACATCACACCTTATTCCAAACCAAATACCGAAAAGGGTTAAATCAAAGTCTGTGCGCATATTAGAGTTTCGCAACACAATTTACGTGAGATTCTCAAAAACCGGGCTCACCCTGAACAACCGGTATTTTTTAATATGTGTTTTCTGACCGTCAATCCCTTGATTTCATTACACTCTTAAAATCAGGACTCAACCCTAACAACCGGTATTAACCGTCACCCTTAATTTCATACACTCCTTTAAACAAGACTCACGTCCTGAACAACTGTATTAAACCGTCAATTGTTAACTTTGGGTATATGCGTTAATTCTTTCAGTTAATTTTGATATTACTCACAAATATTCAATTTTTAATCACAATGATGTTATACCAACTCATTAAAATTTCCAACATAAAATATACATGTCACCACAATAATAAATAAATGTACAGTATTTAAATAAACAATTTATTTAAAACCATGGTTTATGAAATAATAATTTAGATACAGAGAAAATTAAACCAAAAGTCACACACGTGCAGGGAATTTTTAAATTTACAAGATTAAGACTACCACAATATTAAATAACCCACAATTACACCCATACATGGAATTACTAATTACTATATTTGATGAATTTGGACCAAAACACAAATAACTGATTTTATCCGAATATAATATTGAAGTCATGATCTTAAAACCTGTCTAGAAATTTTCGGGTTATACCTTAGGTAATAAAAATTATAAATAAATTATTTACACAGTTCTAAAATTCGTGAAAAATGTACAGAATATTTCAATAAATATGTTTGGGTCATTTTTCAGAAAATAAATTCCCAAAAATAAGTTATAATTTATTCTATAAAATTCTCAGAAATTTTATGACAATAGATTTATCACATTTCCTTAAATTAATTCCATACTTAAATTTTATAAATAAATTCCATGATCTAAAAATTTATTATGAAACTAGACTTCTCAAATTTCATTTTTTGCTTAGAAATTACCAGATTTGGTTTAATATAAAATTTTTAATGATTTTTCAAACACATAATAAAATCTGTCTATAGCTCCGAATTTGGTTAAAAATCTGTATAAATTCGTACAAAACTCAATAATGTTGAACAATTTTGTGGATGAACTAGACATAATTGTCAACAACTTTGTAGAAGAAATCATCTTCAAATTTTGAGTATAAAATTGTCTAAAAAATTAGTACAAACTTTCTGGCAGATTTAAAGGGCCAAATAACATCTTTCAATCATCTTTTTAATGGGCATAAACTAACACATGCAAGTCCAAATTTGATGTACCATCATAAATTTTCATACAATTATAAATAAAATTCTAATCTACAAGTTTAGACATTTTATCATATGTATATAATTTGAAATTTTCAAATATACAAAAAATGAGAGGATTGAGAGGGTTTTCTTTACTATGTTAGGTTGCTAGCGATTTATCATCCGAATATTGATTTATGATTCTGACCGTAAGATATGACCGTCCTGGCTCCATGATTCGTCTTGCTGAAATTTCAACATTAATCGGACACGATCTCACCGTTGATCTTTCATTGGTTTCTCTTGGAACCTTTAGTTGTTGATCATCATCTTAGACTTAGAATTTGAAAGATCTAACCCAAAAATGGATTCTACACGTCGAAAAACCTAAGGATGGTCATCCCAAGTCATAGGACCACTCGATTAACCTAAATGTGCTAGGATGCACCGTAGCACCATGAAGCCGAGAAAACACTGGATAAAAATTTAGTTCATCTTCTCCAACAGCAGTAGCACGCAACGAACAGAGAGACCCAGAAATTTGTTTTCAAATGTCCCCAGTTCAAATACTTGTATCTTCTTCATCGTAACTCCATTTTATCTTATTTTTTCTGTCATTGGATTAAACTCCATGGCCTAGTTTTTGATTCACTACTCACACGCCTTGTTCCATCTCTTTTTGCATGCCGTCGGATCTCTAAAATTTGACAAAAAATTAGATTTTCTTCCTACCATCTCGGACATTTCTTCGAACCATCTTTCGACTCCATAACTTTCTTAATTCTTAACCGTTTTACTTCATTCTTTCGCCAATCTTTCTTCAACTTACTCCATATTTCATCTTACATGACCTATTTTTCTTAATTCTTCCGCGAATGGATGGTTTGGCATGCCGAAAGTAAGCCAAAAACCAAACTTTTGAAATTCCAAAGTAAACTTCTCTAACTTTGTTTCTTTCTCTCCATCTTCCTTCTTCTTCTCTTTCTTCACCTACAACACTTTGTGAATGGTGGTTCTAGATGATAATGGAAATAGGTGATGGTGGTGGTGGTGGCGGTCTGACGATGCACCAATGGTGGTGAAGTTCGGGGGTTGGTGGTTCAGATGGTGATAGTATGGGTTGAGGCCATGGCTATGGAGGTCGGGGGAGGAGGAAAAACATAGATTAAGGAAGGAGAAAAAGAGTTTTGAGAATGAGAGGTGGAGGAGAGGGAGAACCGAGAGGAGCTCAATTTATGGGAAAGATGAGGAAGATTAGTAATTGAAAAGAAATTAAAAGAAGAGATTAAAAGGAATGGAACACCTGGTGATATTGCATATCCACCATATTTTTTGATGTATAACATGGTTACACCGTTGAAGGGTGGAAAGTGAGAAAACCTGGGGAGCAAGCCCATGGTTTTTTTTTTTTTTTTTTTGATTGGCTTTTAGTATATAAAAATATTAGGTTTCAGTTGTAATTTGATTACAAAAAAATATAGAGAAAAAATATAATTAAAAATATCATAAGGTTCAAGAAATTAATATTGAGCAATAATATAAACAGTCAAATAAATATTTTATTTTATTTTATTTTTGAATAAATGTTCAAGTATAAAAATATACAGGACTATTAATTCAAAATATTGGTAATAATTATTTTAAGAAAATATAAAAAATAATATATTCATTTCTTATTATAATAAAAATAACGGGATTTTACAGTGAGGTGGCTGGTGGCGGGTTGGGGGTACGTAAGTGGGTGGTGGTGGCGGGTGGTGGGTAGTGGTGGCAGTGGGATGGGCGGAGGCGCGGTGGTGATGGGTGGTGCCGCGTGGTGCAGGCGTAGGGGTGGGTGTGGTTGGCGAGTGGGTGGTGGCTGAACAGGTGGGTGGGTGTGGTGGCAGGTGAATGGGTGGTGAGTTGGTTGTGGCAGGTGGTGGTGCGGGGGATGGGTTGGTGCTGGTGGGGGTGGTGGTGGTGGCGCAAGATCGGTAGTTGAAAATGGTGGCGGGTGGTTTGGCTAGTGTTGGGTGGTAAAAAAAAAAAACTGAAAACTCAAAATAAAACTCATTTTTTTAGTTCTACATTTTTTTGGCAAATTTATAAACTGAGCCAAATTAATTTATAAATCAAAAAATTTACCAAATAAGCCTTTTTGAATTTTAATTTTACTAAATATAACTAAAATTAAAATAATAAGTGTACCTAATCCGCCACCGTAACATTTCTTATGTTCCTCCCGGTTTTTGAAGAATAACTATACCATCATTTAAAACAACCACAAAAATTTTAAAATCTTTAAAGATTGTGTCCATATTCATCTTTCTAGACCTGAGAGTGCTTAATCATCCCAATGGTAATGGCCTCTTTAGTGTACCGAATGTTGTCAATGATTTGAACTTTTTTAATAAGTTTGGAATTTGTTCAAAATCTACTTTCACAATAAAATTTAATAAAGAATTTTGATCTCCTTTTGTTAAAGAACTATTAAACCATCTTTCATTGCATAAAATATCCAATTCAATTTTTTATATTTCAATTAATCTCTTTGCAGTTGACTCATTATAAAGCCCTTTTTTCTTTCTTTCTTTTTATTTTTTTTCATTTTTTTTTTTATTTTATTTATAATCTCAATATGATTCCATAGCCTGAATGTTGGACTAGATGACTAGTTTTTTTCCAATTATTTGAATGTCGAATTCATCTATTCCATCTTGATTGATTTGACTTTAAATAATAATATTATGGGTTTGGGTTCATGCCATCTACAGTAAAAAAATAAAATTAAATAAAAATAATATTGAAATTTCTCTTAATTTTAACTACAATAAACGTGGAGACTACATGACCTATAACAATCTGTTAATGGGTAACCGCTCAAGTGGTTCAATTTTTGTCCGCTCGAGGCGGTGATGCAAAAACTCTTAGTATCTTGCATGTTTGCAAGCAAGACCCTCAAGCAGTTAAGTAGTTGCTCCGGAGTGTAGAAATGTGACACCCAGTATTTTACTATAAAAACTTTGCAAAACTTCCTAAAACCTTGCGTTTTACTGGTCCAGAATCGTGTAAAAGTTCACTCGTGCGGTCCTCATTTGATTTTGTGTTACTTTGCGTCGAGCGTAGAAAGTTCAACTCAAGCAGTTTGTTCAAGACAACACATTTACAAGTCAATCTAAACCATTTCCCTCTCACTTTTTCATATCCTTGTCTCTCTTCCAACACC
>NW_021025779.1:71071-82303 GCF_004153795.1 Camellia sinensis | reverse complement strand
TTTCAATTAATAATTTAGGTAATTTATTATTGTATAGAAGAGTAATTAGGAATTTTATTTTTTTAATTAATTATGTTAAATAAAAAATTATGACAATAGGGTATTTGTAATTTTATGTTGGAACGCAGATTGTAAAAATAGCAGGTTGTAAATTTTATTTTATGCTGGTCATATTTTTTGCCTATATATAATATATGTGCAACATGCTCAGGCGCATCTAAGTAGCACAGCGGTTAAGGTGTGTTTTGCACCCCGGAGTTGCTTGGGTTCAAGCCGTGCGAACAACCAAACAAATTTTTTTTTATTATTATTTAGAGCCGAAACGACGCCGTTTCAACTCACAGCAGTTACTGTTGTGAGTTGGGCACAGCAGCACCCCCGGATCCGTTCGGGTTCGCAGCACCCACAAGGCGTGTCGGAGACGACATGGGGAAAGGGAAAGCTGGGTCCTTGTGGCATCATAATTTCATGGGTGTGTTTGGGGGTATTTTTAAAATTCACTATTTACATATTTTTAACCACTATTTTGCTAAGATGGTGGCCCATTTTTATGACAGTTGACCCCCATTTTTTTTTTTTTTTGGATAGGCTAAGCATTTTTTTGGAAAGTTAAGTTCGGGGCTTTCTTTTTTGGTTAAAATAGTAAAAAAAAAAAGATTTTTTAGTTATTAAAATAAAATATCACATCCAACTCATAATCATTATATTATTTCTCTTATAAAAAATTAAAAAAGCTAAAAAGTCTTTTCCAAACGAGGCTTTTTAGCCGTAGACTAAGGCTTTGTTTGTCATAACTTAAAAAAGTTAAAAAGTCAAAAAGTCACAATCCTATTTAAGTCATATCATCTTATTTAAGTTGCATCACTTCTCTATCACATCACTTCAAACCCAACCCATACCTAACCCATATTTCATAAAAAGTCAAAAAGTGAACTTATTTATATCATCCCAAATAATCCCTAAAATAGCCAAAAAGCCAAAAAACTAAAAAGGCAACCCACTTCCCAAACGAATCCCAAATCTAAAACAAAATCAATATTGGTAGTGTCTTGGATCCCCTTATTAATTAACATGTAATAAAAAATGAGGTCAAAATTTGATAGGATCGAACACTCAACATCTCAAATGAAATACAAGGTGAATTATCGACTACTACTTCTATCACATGTTAGGGGTGTTTTGAAAAAATGTTTAAAAGTTACTTTTTAATTTTTTTAATTTTTTGTGAGAGAAAGAAGTGGGTTAAAAGTTAGGAAGTGGCTTTTAACCCGCTTCCCAAAATGGCCCTTAATAAATAGTAGAATGCACTACGCTATCTTAATTATATGATGTACCCATTATATAAAATATTTTCCTTTTTGGCCACTCTTACTGCTATGACTTATCTCATGATGGGACAAACGTATGGTTTCATAGAATACTTTCTTTTTTTTGGCCACTCTTACTCTAATGACTTATCTCATGATAGGACAAACGGTTTTTTAGGTTGAAACTTGGATAAATTCAATTGGGTTCAAGCCTGGGTGTTCAATTTCACTTTAAAGCATACGGAGATTTGTCTAAATTCGATCCAAACGAATCTCTAGCCTTAACTAACTTGTCTGTGCCCAAGTCACTGCAATATAATTTAGAAGAAATATCACATCAATGGAGGTTGCAAAAAATAATTACAAATTAATAAGAAATTTTATAAATATTAATAATTAAATTTATAAATTTTTTCATGAATTTGTATTTTTTTTTTCCTGACTTCACTAAGTTGTAATAACCTCTATAATTTAAAAAAAAAAATTGGTGATAAATCTAACATGAAGAGTGCTTGAGACGTTAGGTCCTATGGATAAATTTTGTTGGTCAGTACATAATTTGTAAAATAATGTGGTGATAAGTACATTTTATTATTTTGGAGGATATTTTATTTCTAATTTTGCCCTCTTTTTTAACCTATCTGTTCAAATCTTTTTTTATCTGTTTAATTTTTTTAAACCTATCTGTCAAAATTATTAACCTATCTTTTGAAAAAATCTATCTGTCAAAATTATTCACCAAGATTATTTTTTCCTACTTCTTGAACCTACATGTTCAAATTTTTATCTTAATTTTTTTTTTCTATCTAAATTATTAATCCATCTATTGGATTCGCAAGTCTATTTTTCCTATCTGTTGAAATTCTTTTTTATCTATTCAATTTTTTTAAACCTATCTCAACTTATTTGTTCAAAAAATTGAACAAATCTGAGCCTTCCCTATGTTCAATGGGACTTGACAAAAATGATTTATGATGATGATGAGGATTTACAAGGCTTGCAAAAAATGAACTCAGCGCCAAGCGACACCGCATTAAGCCAAAGCTTTGATTTTTCTGTTGAGGTTATTGTTACAGATCCGAATTCATAAAGCATATACTCTTCATCATTAATTCTCTATCCGATTGCTTGAAATTAGACGAAAATAAGACTCGAGTCCCTTGAAATCACCTATGATTCCACAACACCATTACACAGATTTCACCAATTTACTTTTAGCTTTAGTTTTTAAACAGATCATCACCATCATCAACGATACACACAGGTATATGTGTATATATATATAGAGAGAGGGATAAATATATACATATACACAGATCAGTCCTTCGACTCCTCTTCCCGTTGGCCCTCCAATGTCTCCGTCGCCTTTTCCTTCGAATACATTTTTCTATGACGTTATTTTACAAGTTGTTTGTTTCTAGTGTCGCCGATCACGGCGACGATATTGTGTTGATTTCACCCTCAATCGACTCTCTCTCGGGTATGATTTGCCTCTCTTCTATCAACTCTTCGATTGCATTGTTTTCATTTTGATCGATCACATTTCGCTTCTCGACCTCTTATTCCCTTACAAATTTGTTATTTTAGTGCCTTCTTACCATTTTTAGCTCACCGATTTCTGGTATTTTCTAAATCTTTCATCTCAATTTGGTGAAACCCTAGCTATTGATTTTGTATACGAATCTTATTTTAAATAGAGGTATACTATAGTGGACACAAATGAATGCGTAGAACCCGAATCATTCAATACGTATGCATCTTGAGAACAAATTGAAATGGTACCTGACACCACTGTTTCAGCATTCTGGGCGTCTCCTGGCACCAATGCAAAAACTCTGCCTTGCCTTGCCTGTATTCTCCCGACGTTGTTGTTCTGTGCAGGGCCCGAGGTGCTTCCATTCCTCCTTCCGCTGTCAGTCCCTGCCTTCGGGCAGTCCTTCACGTGATGACCTATCTCGCCGCACTCATAGCAAGCTCCTGTTGCCCAACGACAAACCCCGAAATGTAGCTTTCCACAACTCGCGCACACCGGCTTGGCGTTACCTTCCTGATTTGAGTTGCTGGAACTGTCTGTGCTCATTCTCTTCTTGGCATTGAACGGAACTCGGCGATTATCATAATTCTGTCTCTTCCTCTGACCCTCGCCTAAACTCTGGTACCGGTTCAAGTTAGCTTCAGCCAGGATGGCCTTGTCCAGTACTCCGGCGTACGTCGGCATATTGAGCATATTGACCCGATCTTGTATCGGTCCACGCAACCCACTTTCGAACTTCCTCGCCTTTCGATATTCGTCGTCGACCATATGAGGCGCATATCTCGCCAGTTCAGTAAAGGCACGATCGTATTCTGCGACTGTCTTGTTCCCTTGCATCAGATTCTGGAACTCTGTGGTCTTTCGGTCTCGGACGCTAAGGGGAAAATGCTTGTTGTAGAACAACTCCAAAAATTTTGCCCAAGTCAAACCCGGATTGCTTTCTCGGACCATCATCCACCACCTACGAGCATCGTCGTCTAATGTGAATGCTGCCAGAGATACCTTCTGGGCGTCTGTACTGGGGAAGATCTCAAACAACTTCTCCATCTCGAAAACCCATGCCTCGGCTTTCATTGGTTCTATACCTCCCTGAAATCTCGGCGGTTTCATTTTCTTGAACTCTCTGATTAGGGTTATCGTGTCATTCCCATACAAAGCCTGCTGTAGTGGCACTTGTGGCACTAGAGGGGGTGGAGCTGTATAACGGCCATTCGTCTGTTCGGCCTGCGTGGAAGTCGTACCAGTATTCTGTGGCCTAGGTTGTCTCTGCTCACGAACCAAGCCTTCGACTAACCTTTCTAATCTCTCCAATCTATCTTCTGAACGATCTCGGGCAACTGGAGGTCTACCTCTCCTCATGATGCTAGGAGAATGCAAGATGAGGCTTTAAAATAACTGAACAGATAATACGTATACAAGTAATAAATGTCTATACCGAAATGATGCACACGTAGTCAGGTAGCAAGTAATATGATGCAATCCTAACATCATTCTAAGGAAAATCCTATGCTCTTTAGGACTCAAGGTGTGTGAATAACGTACTATAAGGATCTTGTGCTCTGATACCATTCTGTCACGCCCCCAAACCGCCCCTAGTAGTTTGGTGCCGTGATGGCCAGTAATCCGAGATTACCGAAGGCCGACTTACAAGAATCACACACAATCAGAGTATAAATATGGGGCTTACAAGTGCGGAAGCAACAAATATACATATACAGAATTTAAATAGTCCATGAGAGCCGTGCTTAAGTCCAATGAAATGGCATACATTTGTACAAAGTCTTACAACTTAGATACACTAAGGAAATGAGATACAAAATACATCTTGACCAAAAGGCTTCTCAAGCCGACATATACAAATGCACAAGAAATAAGCTAAGAAGCATAATCTTCAAGATGGTACAAAATGCTAATCCAAAACACGTCGGCAATGCACCCAAAAACACATCGGCTACACGTCTAGGCCTCATTGCCTTCTTGCTCATCACCTACATATATATAGAGAGGGTGAGCTTGGATACTCAGCGAATGATATTAGAGAAAAGGAAATTGAATAAAAATGGAAGTATGGGAGATCAAATATCTCAAACTAAATTTTTTTATTTTAAATAATTAAAAAAATCTTCTATTGATTAGCTCTCATTCAAGCAATAATAATAATAATAATAATAATAATAATAATAATATCCCTTGGTTTATAACTTTCAAATGGAAAGTATATCAAATATATAAAACAAAAAATGAAAAGTATATTGATCTAGGAAAATGTTTGGTAACTCAAAATTTTGTGGCCAAAATGGCTCAAATCTGTCAAAACGACGTCGTTTTACACTCATTTACACTCAAAACGACGTCGTTTTGAGTGATTTGAGCCATTTGAGTCACAAAAAGATCAAAGTCCTACAATCACATGGCAAATCACATTCTCAAAACAAGCTTTATATGCATGTGAATGATCTCGACATTCTCACTAAATCCAAGTCAAATCAAAGCAGAACATGCTGGGAGTTTAAACACTGCTCCCGCCTCATGAAAACACACTGCGTACCAACCAGGTCTAGGCCGAGGTTCCACACCTCCTTGCCGAGGTGTGTCCCTGAGGGCCACATGCAAGGAAAAGAGGTAGGGAAACTCTGGGTTTCCCTCTGCTGATGAACATGAAGAACATGAGTGTGAAAACATGAAAAATATGAATGTTCAATCACAATCTGTTATCACAAATCTGGGATTTTCATGCTACGAGTTTGGAATCGTGGACCTGGGTACCCATAGTTGAAAATCATGCAAGAACAAACACAAAACATGAGTCTAGGCAAAAAGCTTTCGGATCAAAACATGACTTTCTTGAAGAACACATGAATGTCATTTTCTCTTTCTAAAACCGAATTTCAAGACGATGCATGGCTTACAAATCATATCCGATCATGCAATGCAATAACATGAACATAAAGAACATCATGAGCAGATCAAGAATCTGACCTTAGAACACGAATCTAACGGTTTGATCTCAAGGAATCAAGCTTGAAGACTTACTTTCTCACTCTAAAACTCCTTCTTCCTCCTAGAGTTTCTCTCTCTACAAGGCAAGGTTATGATACCAAATGATAGTTTTCTTTACCCGGTTCTGGGGTTAACCCTCTGCTGAGACACGTGGCGGCGACTGGTTGGGTTTTCCCTGAAAAGGTGGCTGACAGACCAGACAAAGCATGGTGGAAGGGTGTTCAACAAGTAAAGCGGTATGGGCTCTCTGACGAGGCAATGACATCGGCTAATAACAAGGCGTATCTAATAAGCTACACGGAATGGCACTCCGGCAAGGGGTGACGTCGGCTAACAAAAGGACTTCGGCAACTAAGGTGACAATGACCTCGGCTAAGAAGGACAACACTTGACTAAGCTGTGCTACATCTTGGCCTAGATGCGCCACACCTCAGTCTAGGTCATACCACTCCAGGACGAGATCACTTGGGTGCAAGGTAACATCTCGGCTAAGGTGTCCAGGCAAGGACGGAGGTCGACAAGGGGTTCCAAGATACTTCTAGACTGAGAATGACCTCGGCTTGGAATGGTCTAGGCATAACGTAACCTAGGCTTGGAATAACATCGGATAACATAACTCAGGCAAAGCGTGGCCTAAGTTTCACATCAAGGAAGGAACAAGACAAGCATACAACACTTAGACAGATCACAAGGCTTCAAAACAAGGCATGGATCTCACTCGCTAAAGCGAAACAAGTCACAACGTACACATGCAAGCTCAACAAGCTATAATTATACCGATGCTCATGAACATGACGAAGACATAAAATGTGGGTTCCTACAATAGAAATCTTTTTGGGGTGTGGTGTGGGTACTCAAATTTGGAGTGGATTTTGATATGAAAATCTTTTTGATTTGGAATGACTTGAAATGTAAAATTTTTCAAACATTCCAAAAGGAGTCTCCCATTCGATTTTCACCATTGATATCGACTTGTTTCTCAACTGTCTCACTTGTCTGTCGATAATTCTCATCGGCTTCTCTTCGTAACTACAACCCCGGAGTAATCTATTACATGCAGTGGGTCTCGGATATATTTCCTCAGCATTGAAACATGAAACACGCTGTGGACTTGGCTTAAATCTGGCGGCAAAGCGAGTCTGTAAGCAACGGTGTTAACTTTCTCAAGAATTTCAAACGGCCCAATATATCGGGGTGCAAGTTTACCCTTCTTCCCAAATCTCGAAACTCCTGTCATCGGCGAGACCTTCAAAAATACATGATCCCCAATTTCAAATTCTAACTCCCTCCTTCTTTGGTCGGCATAACACTTCTGTCGACTCTGTGCGGTTTTAATCCTCTGCTGAATGAGTTTGATCTTTTCAGTTGTCATCTGAATCAACTCGGGGCCAACTAGAGCTCTGTCTCCTACTTCAGTCCAACATATCGGCGATCTGCACTCCCTTCCATACAAAGCTTCATACGGCGCCATGCCTATGCTGGTTTGATAACTGTTGTTGTACGCGAACTCTACTAATGGCAAATGCGATTCCCAACTTCCCTGGAAGTCCAACACGCATAGTCTGAGCATGTCTTCGAGTGTCTGAATCGTTCTTTCTGTCTGCCCATCGGTCTGGGGGTGAAAGGCTATGCTAAATCTCAATTCAGTTCCCAAGGCTCCCTGTAGACTCTGCCAAAATCTAGAAACGAACTTCGGATCTCGGTCTGACACAATAGACATCGGCACACCATGAAGCCTAATGATCTCATTCATGTACAATTCGGCAAGTCGGTCGGCATTGAATGTAGTCTTGACAGGCAAGAAGTGAGCTGACTTAGTGAACCTGTCAACTATAACCCAGATGGAATCCATGCCTCTTTGCGTCCTCGGCAGACCAACTACGAAATCCATGGAGATGTGCTCCCATTTCCACTCAAGAATTGACAAGGGTTGAAGTAGTCCTGCCGGTCTCTGGTGTTCCGCTTTCACTTGCTGACAATACAGACACTGAAATACAAACTCGGCTATTTTCCTTTTCATGTTTGGCCACCAAAAGGTCCGCTTTACGTCTTGATACATCTTGGTGCTCCCTGGATGAATGGCAAACTTGGAACTATGGGCCTCTTGCAAAATCTTCCTTTTCAACTCTGGTACGTCGGCCACGCACAATCTTCCTTCAAACCTAAGCACTTGATTCTCCATGGTGTATCCCGGCCTCGGCTTGGTGACGAATTCATCAATTACCTTCTTGAGGAATTTATCATCCCTCTGCCTGGTCTTTGCTTCCTCAATAATGGTCGGTTCCACCGAAACCGCTGTCAGGCACGCCAAGCTTCCAACTAACTTCCTGCTCAATGCGTCGGCCACGGAATTTGCCTTACCTGGGTGATACTGAATCTGCATGTCATAATCCTTCAATAGCTCGAGCCATCTTCTCTGCCTCATATTTAACTCTTTCTGAGTGAACAAGTACTTCAGACTCTTGTGATCGGTGAAAACTTGGCAAGATGTTCCATATAAGTAATGACGCCATATTTTCAAAGCAAAAACCACAGCAGCTAGTTCCAGACCATGGGTAGGATAATTCTTTTCATTGGGCTTCAACTGACGGGACACGTACGCTATAACTTTACCTCCTTGCATTAACATGCAACCCAAACCCTTATGTGATGCATTTCATTAGCTGATGGTAGTACCAGAACTGGTGCTGTAACTAACCTCGTCTTCAGCTCCTGGAAAGCTGATTCTCTTTCGTCGGTCCATTCATAAGCTGCTACCTTCTTCGTTATTTGTGTCAATGGCACTGCAATCCTCGAGAAATCCTTCACAAACTTTCTGTAATAACCTGCCAAACCCAGGAAACTACGAACCTCGGACACGTTGGTCGGCGTCGGCCAATTCACAACGGCCTCAATCTTACTGGGGTCAACTGATATACCGTCTTCATTAATCACATGTCCTAGAAATGGAATGCTGGAAAGCCAAAACTCGCATTTACTTAACTTGGCGTACAACTTCTTATTTCTCAAGGTCTGCAGGGCAAGTCTCAGATGATTCTCGTGCTCGCTCGTACTCCCGGAATAGATCAATATGTCGTCGATAAAAATAATGACAAACTCATCTAGGTACGGCTTAAAGACTCTGTTCATCAGGTCCATGAATGCTGCTGGGGCATTGGTTACTCCGAAGGGCATTACCAAGAATTCGTAGTGGCCATATCTTGTCCGAAAAGTAGTTTTCTCGATGTCCTCGGCTTTAACCTTCAACTGATGGTAGCCTGACCTAAGGTCAATTTTGGAAAAGACTCGTGCTCCTCGTAGTTGATCAAGCAAATCATCGATTCTAGGCAATGGGTACTTGTTCTTAATGGTCACCTTATTAAGTTCTCTGTAGTCAATGCAAAGACGAAGTGTGCCATCCTTTTTCTTAACAAATAGAACGGGTGCTCCCCACGGTGAAGTGCTCGGCCTAACAAATCCTTTATCCAACAATTCTTGTAATTGCGATTTCAATTCTCTAAGCTCGGCTGGGGCCATTCTGTAGGGTGTTTTGGAGATGGGTTGTGTTCCTGACAGGATGTCCACAGTAAACTCTATTTCCCTATCGACAAGGTGGCCAGGCAACTCATTCGGAAAGACATCGGGGAATTCCCCAACCGCGGGTATGTCGGCTAACTCAACACTTCCATTCAAATCACTTAGTATACTGCACAAGTAACCCTGACATCCTTTTTGGATCAACTTGTAGGCCTTCATGGATGAGATTAAGTAGGGTGGGGGTACTACTCCTTTACCCTGGAAAATGACCTCGGCTTGACTTGGGGTCTTCAATGTGACGTTCTTAGTAACACATCGGGGAATTCCTCAACAACGGGTATGTCGGCTAACTCAACATTTCCATTCAAATCACTTAGTATACTGCATAAATAACCCTTACATCCTTTTTGGATCAACTTGAAGGCCTTCATGGATGAGATTAAGTAAGGTGGGGATACTACACCTTTACCTTGGAAAATGACCTCAGCTTGACTTGGGGTCTTCAATGTGACGCTCTTAGTAACACAATTAATGGATGCATGATTTGCCACTAACCAATCCATTCCCAGTATAACATCGAAATGAGTCATGCTCAAAGGCATCAAATCGACTAACAACTCTACACCCTCAATCACGACAACACACGCCCTATAAATGGATGCAACAATCATATTGCTCCCAGATGGAGTAGACACACATAATACATAATCAAGGGGTTCTATACCTCCTTGAAATCTTGGCGGTTTCATTTTCTTGAACTCTCTGAGCAGGGTTATCGTGTCATTCCCATACAAAGCTTGCTGCGGAGGCACTTGTGGTACTGGAGGAGGTGGAGGCGGAGCTGCATATCGGCCATTGGTCTGCTCGGCCTGGGTAGAGGTGGTACCAGTATCGTGTGGCCTCGGCTGTCTCAGCTCACAGACTAAGCCTTCGACTAACCTTTCCAGTCTCTCAAACCTATCTTCGGAACGATCTCGGCCAACTGGAGGTCTACCTCTCCTCATGATGCTGGGGTATGCAGGATGTGACACTTAAACAAAATGAACAAAGGAACATGTATGCAAGAGAGTATAATCACGCTGATGTAACAAAATGTTCATGCTGAGATGATGCACACGTAGTCAAGTAGCAAGCAATTCTGATGCAATCCTAATATTCTTCTAAGGGACATCCTATGCTCTTTAGGACTCAAAGTGTGTGAATAACGTACTATAAGGATCTTGTGCTCTGATACCATTCTGTCACGCCCCCAAACCGCCCCTAGTAGTTTGGTGCCGTGATGGCCAGTAACCCGAGGTTACCGAAGGCCGTCTTACAAAAATCACACACAATCAGAGTATAAAATATGGGGCTTACAAGTGCGGAAGCAATATATATACATATACAAAATCTAAATAGTCCATGAGAGCCGTGCATAAATCCAATGAAATGACATACATCTTTATAAAGTCTTACAACTTAAATACAATAAGGAAATGAGATACAAAACACATCCTGACCAAAAGGCTTCTCAAGCCGACATATACAAGTACAAATGAAGAAAACATAAGCCGAGAAGCATAATCTTCAAGACGATGCAAAACACAAATCCAAAACATGTCGGCAAGGCACCCAAAACACATCGGCAATCACGTCATGGATGAGATTAAGTAAGGTGGGGGTACTACTCCTTTACCCTGGAAAATGACCTCGGCTTGACTTGGGGTCTTCAATGTGACGTTCTTAGTAACACAATTAATGGATGCATGATTCGCCACTAACCAATCCATTCCCAATATAACATCGAAGTGAGTTATGTCCAATGGCATTAAATCAACTAACAATTCAACATTCTCAATCACAACAACACATGCTCTATAGATGGATGCAACAATC
>NW_021025779.1:49291-69035 GCF_004153795.1 Camellia sinensis | reverse complement strand
CTCGCCTGATCAAAGATCGGCCTTTACTAACATGATATTTTGTTTTTGAAAACACATGTGTTCTTATTCTGGTTTATTAGCCTAGAATTACTATGTGATGCGCACAACATACAAGTATAGACTAAATTTCCTAAGTTGGAACAAAACATCTCATGTTTTTTTGTGAAAATGGTTTAGAGGTGCTACTCGCAAGTAGGCTAAGTCATGGATTTTGCCACCCTCAAGTGGGCTTAGAAAACAACATTTTGATTAATTGTTCCAATTTAAGTAATCCAACCTTCACTCACAGGCATTCAGACAACTAAACTCTTAAGCAATTAGCCTCCTGGCAAGCATGTTATAATGGCAGCATACACATCTCATGTAGTATGCCAAAGCGTAAACACTCGTAGTGTACTCCGAGCCAAAACAAAGAACTAGTTAGAAATCATGCATAATCCTAATTCATGTTAAGATGGCTAATGCAACACATGCAAAAATGCAACTAAAATAGGCTCGGCTATTCTAAGATGTCATGTGAATGCAACTTGATAACATGTTGTTGAACACGTATTCAAGTAAACGTATTGAAGTACAATGTAGTTAGTATGATGCGCTGAGCCCGGTGCATGCAAAACAGATGAATGGATGCACGCATGCGAAGCATAAGTATGCTAATCAAAATATGCCATAAAACTAATCATCGTAAGCTGTTAAGTAAAAGGGAGAAAGAAATTGGAGGTTGGAAAACATGCACCACACACACGCACGCTTATTACAATAATTGGCCCTCTCGACGGAGGGTCCGAATAAGAAGCTAACTAGCTAATCTAAGCTAATTAAACTAATTATTACAAAAGAAAACTAGTTAACTAACAAGCTAACTAATTATTACAAAATAAAGCTAATTAACTAACAAGTCAACTAACTAGTTATTACAACACAAATAAGCAGCTAAATGCATTAACTAGTTAAGTACAGAACCAAAGCATAAACTAGCTAAGGAAAACAGTAAAAAGAGGTCCTCGGGATGAGGAGTGCATGCATGCTTGGTCACCTCGTTCGGAAATTCCTCGCGATGCCCCAACTTGCCCCCAACTTGCCTCTGTTTACAATTGTTCTCAGAACCTTGCACAAACTTCCAGATAGCTTCTACCTCACCTTGGGAACCTCCGGGAGGGTGGCCGACCAGTTGTTGATGTGGGAGACCACTTGCCGACCAGCCAAAGTTGTTGCAGACCACAAAAGGTGGTCAGCTAGCCACTTTTACTAGTTGGCTGACCAGTTATTGCTGCCAAACTTCAATTTGCTGCAACAGAGAACAAAAAGGGGCATAGCAATGTGTTTGCAAGATATGTGTGCACAACCACCCTCCCTATCATTTCCTGAGCTCAAGGGAGTGTAGTTCTCAACTCTCGGACCACCAATCACACATCTCAATGCATGATGGCCGAGAAGCCATGATTGCACGAATCAATATGAAATGAATGCACACATAAGACATAAAGCCTTAACCTCTATCATGCTTGATCAAGAGGGTCGGCGACCGAGAAATGAGGCACGTTTTATCACTTCAAGTATGAAACATTCCTCGTTTCCCGTGTTTGGACTAACACCCAATCCAAACACATGCAATGTAACTCAAACATACTAAACACAATATAATGCATGCATACACAATGCAATACGACATGAGCAACCTATCAATGCTAATGGCATGCATACACAATGCAATGCAACACAAGCATGCAAAAAAACATGCTCAATGGACTTAAACCGAATATGGACGGACCTCAGTCATGCCAAAACAATGGCCAAAATGCTAAAATGATGGCATGAAAGGCAAGACATGCATGCACATGCATTGGCTCACCAAGTAGGCATAAGAGCACAACTCTTAAGAGTGCTCAAGGAGTGACAAATATGGAAGTGTAACAACACTAAATGCACTAAAATGATGCCAAATCATCCAAACAACATAAGCAAGGCATGCAAGAGTCCTTAAGGCACAAAGCTACCAGGGAGGACTACTCTAGAGACATGCAATACATGGCACAAATGCATGAACCAAGCATGGACAAAGTTCAAATAGGTCTAAGCAAAGACCAAAACATGCTGAGATGGGGGCTCAAAGGCCTAGGCATGCATGCATACAAGCTAAGCCACAAACAAGGCAACAATGCACAACCCTTAGAGGCACTCAAAGGGTGAAAGAAGTGGGAATATGGCAGTGCTACATGCTCTGAAATACCATGTTAAATGGTGCCAAATCATCCAAACAACACAAATGAAGCATGTTAGGAAGCTCAAAGCTTGAAACTAGCATAGGCACTTGCGCTATAGCTATGCAAAGCATGAAGTATATGGCTAAGGCAATCCAAAACAGTCCTAGAGCATGTTAAAATGATGCTAAAACATGTATGGAAAGAAGCCAAAATAAGCTAGCATGGTGAGCATGAAGCATGAAATATGTAAGGCCAATAGGGAGGTTTACACTACACCTACCAAAGCCAAGCATGAGATGGCTACGCCAACAAGAATCAGAGTTATGTCATGGCAAAATAACCCCAAAAACACACTGAAACGATAGCTCGCAAGCTTAGGCATGAAGGCATACATAATGGCTCATGTTTAGGGCATAAAGCACAAACTTTCCAATGCATTAAACGAGTGAAAGATGTGTGTGTATGACCACACTACATGTACTAAAATCACATTTCAAATGATGCCAAATCATGAAAATAGTCCAAGTAATGCATGCTAATGGACTCAATACACAAAGCTAGTGAGCAAGATTGAACCATGGCTATACAAAGCAATGCATGCATGGCCAAAACAACATAAATCGGACCTTAATATAGTAAAACATGAACAAAATCTTCTTAGAGTTGAGCCAAAAGCATGCTAGAATGATGATCAAAAGCATGATACACATTAGGCTAGTGAATGGAAATGCACTACAAGTGCATGAAGCATGCGTGGGGCTATCAAACCAACCCAAAAAAGATCTAAGGCATGTTAAAACAACACCAAAAACCTACTGAGATGGACTCAAAACATGCTAGAAAGACATGCTACTTCATGAAGCACACAAAGCTAGTTTGCAAAATATACACTACAAGTGTATAAAGCATGCATGAGGTGACAAAACCAAATCAAAACAGTGGTATGCCATGTTAAAATAACGCCAAATACATTCTAAGATGGAACCAACATAAGCTTAACAAACATGCTCAAACATGAGGCAAATGAAGCAAGCATCCAAGATACAAGGAGATGGGATGACCCTCTCCTATTTGGGACCTCAAAACACCATTTCCACCACTGAAATTCCTCTAAGTTTCAGTGGTGAGAAGGCCAGAAGGAGGTGGTCCCAATAGCTTAAAAGGAAAGCACAAAACGACGCCAAACAAGGCACAAGAGGGGGTGGACCACCCCCAACGCAAAAGAGACCTTAAATAAACATTACAAGCATGCAAAATCAGAACTTTTTGCAGTAGAAAGTTAGGCCTAAAACAACATGCAAATAGAGCCAAAAGCTTAATAAACAACAAGGGTTTAAGAGGTTAGAAGCTCACCCTTGTAGAACAACTTTAGAGTAACAACTCTAGTAGCTTTTTTGGATCAAAACCAGTCCAAAAACTCCAAAATCAACCTCAAGGTACCTCAACAACAAAAAGGTGGTGTTTGAGTGTGTGTGTGTGTGTGTTTGTGTGCAATAGTATGAAGAATAGTCACTTTTTAGCACACAAATGAAGCAAAGGAGCAATATACAGACAAAGATGTATGTATGTCACTCTAGGCAAAAATTCTGAACCTGGAGAAGGAGGGGGGAGGTTCTCTTTTATAAAGAACCAAAGTTCAAGCTTGTTGAACAAGCTTAATGTCTAAAGCCATCCCTCCATACACGTGTATGGAGGATGGTTTCGGTGCCCTCCAGCTGTTACAGCTGGCAAGAAAATATCTCCAAAAAGGTTATGGAAAGCAGTCGACCACTTGAAGTGGTCGGCCAGCTACTTGTAGTGGTCGGTCGACCACCACAAGTGGTTTGCTAGGAAGGCAAGTGGTCGGCCAGGGGGGAGAAGGGTCTACACACAAAAAACAAGCTAATGGTGTGGTGGCCGACCACTTTTGATGGCCCAAAGACCAAGAACTCCAGTTGGCCGACCAAAAAACTGGCTGGCGGGGAAGAAAGGTGGTTTATGGGGAGAGAAACTGGTCTCCCACCCTTATTCCACCCTCCAAGCAAGGAAAACAAGGTTTCTGCCAAAAACAAACCAAAAAGGATGCAAGACAAGAGTCCGGGGGGTCGAGGCGCGCAACTGGGAGACTCGAAAACTAGTCTACGGGCACCAAAAGTGATCTACAAGGGAAAAGCGATCTACAACCACAAAAAGTGGTCTCCCAGACCTCAGTGCTCCTCTAGACCAAGGCAACAAGGCATGGTTCGAAAACTGGGCCAAAAGGAGAACGTTAAGCGGTCTCGAGACAAGGCGCGCGGCCTAAGGCTCCGGAAATCGAAAACTAGTCTCCAAGAGGGAAAAGTGGTCTACAAGACCTCTCTCTTCCTCCAGGGAAGGAAAACAAAGCTTGGTCCACAAACCAAGCCAAAAACACAAAGAGTTCAGAGGCCCGGAGGCAAGGCACTCAGCTGAAAACTCCAAAAATTCTAAACGAGCGCAAACATGCACTATCACCGAGCGCTCAAATGATGACGTCTGAGTCTTAAGGTCGGTCAAAAATGGGGTGTCTACAGTTGCCCCTCTTTGACAGAACTTAGAAGTCAAGAAGTGACATGAGTGAATGTCAAATCCTAGAGACGACCCATTTTTGACAAGGCCGAAGACTTAGACAAACAGGCAAGATAACAAAGAGATGCGCCCGCAGGTAGGGGCAAAGTGCAAATGACATGCACAATGCTGAACATAACTTATGATCATGCAAAGAGAGCTGTGATGAAGCAAATATGCAAAATAAAAGCAACATTTTAAGCGAATACTATGCAAGCAATTAAATACGAACCAAACTGCATCTCATGCAGGAAGGATGTAGGAAAATTATGCAATCTTAGCAAACATGTGTGATAGATACACAAAAGGTGAACGAAGTGTGCAATAGATACGCAAAGTGAGTAAGCATGTGAGATAGATACACAAAAGTGAAGAGAGTGTGAAGGATACACTATACGAATAAAGTGTGATAGATACACTAAGTGAAGCAAAGTGTGACAGATACACAAAGCGAAAAGAGTGCCATGGATACACTAAGCAAATATGTGATAGATACACTAAGCGAACGTAGGCGATAGATACACAAAGTGAACGTGTGATAGATACACAAAGCGAGCGTGTGATAGATACACAAAGTGAGCATAGTGTGATAGATACACAAAATGAAGCGAGTGTGATGGATACACTATATGAAGCAAAGTGTGATAGATACACTAGGTGAGCGTGTGATAGATACACAAAGGGTGAACACAAAGTGTGATAGATGCACTAAGTGAACAATGTGTGATGGATACACTAAAAGTGAACATAAAGTGTGATAGATGCACTAAGTGAACAAAGTGTGATGGATACACAAAAAGTGAACACAAAGTGTGATAGATGCACTAAGTGAACAAAGTGTGATGGATACACAAAAAGTGAACACAAAGTGTGATAGATGCACTAAGTGAACAAAGTGTGATGGATACACAAAAAGTGAACACAAAGTGTGATAGATGCACTAAGTGAACAAAGTGTGATGGATACACAAAAAGTGAACACAAAGTGTGATAGATGCACTAAGTGAACAAAGTGTGATGGATACACAAAAAGTGAACACAAAGTGTGATAGATGCACTAAGTGAACAAAGTGTGATGGATACACAAAAAGTGAACACAAAGTGTGATAGATGCACTAAGTGAACAAAGTGTGATGGATACACAAAAAGTGAACACAAAGTGTGATAGATGCACTAAGTGAACAAAGTGTGATGGATACACAAAAAGTGAACACAAAGTGTGATAGATGCACTAAGTGAACAAAGTGTGATGGATACACAAAAAGTGAACACAAAGTGTGATAGATGCACTAAGTGAACAAAGTGTGATGGATACACAAAAAGTGAACACAAAGTGTGATAGATGCACTAAGTGAACAAAGTGTGATGGATACACAAAAAGTGAACACAAAGTGTGATAGATGCACTAAGTGAACAAAGTGTGATGGATACACAAAAAGTGAACACAAAGTGTGATAGATGCACTAAGTGAACAAAGTGTGATGGATACACAAAAAGTGAACACAAAGTGTGATAGATGCACTAAGTGAACAAAGTGTGATGGATACACAAAAAGTGAACACAAAGTGTGATAGATGCACTAAGTGAACAAAGTGTGATGGATACACAAAAAGTGAACACAAAGTGTGATAGATGCACTAAGTGAACAAAGTGTGATGGATACACAAAAAGTGAACACAAAGTGTGATAGATGCACTAAGTGAACAAAGTGTGATGGATACACAAAAAGTGAACACAAAGTGTGATAGATGCACTAAGTGAACAAAGTGTGATGGATACACAAAAAGTGAACACAAAGTGTGATAGATGCACTAAGTGAACAAAGTGTGATGGATACACAAAAAGTGAACACAAAGTGTGATAGATGCACTAAGTGAACAAAGTGTGATGGATACACAAAAAGTGAACACAAAGTGTGATAGATGCACTAAGTGAACAAAGTGTGATGGATACACAAAAGGTGAACACAAAGTGTGATAGATGCACTAAGTGAACAAAGTGTGATGGATACACAAAAGGTGAACACAAAGTGTGATAGATGCACTAAGTGAACAAAGTGTGATGGATACACAAAAGGTGAACACAAAGTGTGATAGATGCACTAAGTGAACAAAGTGTGATGGATACACAAAAGGTGAACACAAAGTGTGATAGATGCACTAAGTGAACAAAGTGTGATGGATACACAAAAGGTGAACACAAAGTGTGATAGATGCACTAAGTGAACAAAGTGTGATGGATACACAAAAGGTGAACACAAAGTGTGATAGATGCACTAAGTGAACAAAGTGTGATGGATACACAAAAGGTGAACACAAAGTGTGATAGATGCACTAAGTGAACAAAGTGTGATGGATACACAAAAGGTGAACACAAAGTGTGATAGATGCACTAAGTGAACAAAGTGTGATGGATACACAAAAGGTGAACACAAAGTGTGATAGATGCACTAAGTGAACAAAGTGTGATGGATACACAAAAGGTGAACACAAAGTGTGATAGATGCACTAAGTGAACAAAGTGTGATGGATACACAAAAGGTGAACACAAAGTGTGATAGATGCACTAAGTGAACAAAGTGTGATGGATACACAAAAGGTGAACACAAAGTGTGATAGATGCACTAAGTGAACAAAGTGTGATGGATACACAAAAGGTGAACACAAAGTGTGATAGATGCACTAAGTGAACAAAGTGTGATGGATACACAAAAGGTGAACACAAAGTGTGATAGATGCACTAAGTGAACAAAGTGTGATGGATACACAAAAGGTGAACACAAAGTGTGATAGATGCACTAAGTGAACAAAGTGTGATGGATACACAAAAGGTGAACACAAAGTGTGATAGATGCACTAAGTGAACAAAGTGTGATGGATACACAAAAGGTGAACACAAAGTGTGATAGATGCACTAAGTGAACAAAGTGTGATGGATACACAAAAGGTGAACACAAAGTGTGATAGATGCACTAAGTGAACAAAGTGTGATGGATACACAAAAGGTGAACACAAAGTGTGATAGATGCACTAAGTGAACAAAGTGTGATGGATACACAAAAGGTGAACACAAAGTGTGATAGATGCACTAAGTGAACAAAGTGTGATGGATACACAAAAGGTGAACACAAAGTGTGATAGATGCACTAAGTGAACAAAGTGTGATGGATACACAAAAGGTGAACACAAAGTGTGATAGATGCACTAAGTGAACAAAGTGTGATGGATACACAAAAGGTGAACACAAAGTGTGATAGATGCACTAAGTGAACAAAGACAGAAAGACTAGAATAGTTTGACTAACAACCAATCCTCTGAGACCCATTCCCACCAATGTTAAGAATATCAAATGTTGGAAGAATTAAATTCTTCTTTGAGTCAAATTGAATCTGACCAATTAGACCTGTGAAGTTCATTCCAAGAAGTATTTGGAGCAGTTTTTGGCCTTCTTGAAAAGTACAAAGTCCTGTCAAATGCAGTGTGCTTCCATTAGTGTCGTGCAACCTAGGGTCGTACGAGAATGAGTTGCTTCCTCCTTCGTTGAAGAAAACGTCAAGTGCACAGGCAAGTAGCCAAATGAAATCATAAGCATAGAGTGCATAAGAATTGAAGCTCGAGGTCTCCCTATACGTGAAGTTTTTCCACCTAGACGTAACTCTTTTTGAGATCAGAATCTAGGGTGTGATGGCGAAGTGCAATAACCCCTTATAAGAGATTCATTGTGTTACAATCAACTGATTCTGATGAATCTAACACAAAAGGAAGCCAATCTGTAGCAATCCAAATATAGCCGGCGGTCAACATCCAAAGCAACTTTGCTACAGAAAAAATTGTCAAGCCGGAGTCTGGATTAACATGAAAAACATAAACCCGAGATTCCATCATGTTTACTCTAACTAACAAGTCATTGATGTCACTTCTAGAGGCTCCGAGAGTAAAGACAATTTTGTAAGAAATCTTGGCACGCTTCTTTGCAAGGGCATCACCTAATACGGAAATCCCATTTCTTCCATAATCATCATTGACAAAGATGGTGACCACCTCTCTCCAGTCATAAAATTTGATCAGATCAGCTATTGCATACATTTGGAAATAGTCACTGTGTCTAGTGCAGAGGAAGTAAGGAAATTGCAATGCTGAAAGTGTTGGGTGTCGCCGCAAATGACATGAGCGACACATGAAGTTCATTGACAACATGAGAAATAACATGTGCTATTCCAGAGGGCCGAAGGCCAATTACAACAACCACATCATTCTCCATCAACTGCAAAGCTACATAGGTAATTAAAGACAACTTGTCAAAATTTCTCATTTCTTATTTTGATGCTTGAGAGAGAGAGAGAGAGAGAGAGAAGGGGGTGACCATTAGTTCAATGGTTAAGACTTGGCCTAATAACCTCAAGGTTATGGGTTCAAGTCTTGGGACCACCACTTTATGCATTATACCAAAGGTTAGGTATATGTACTCAATCTTTCCCCTCTCAAACATACATTAATGTGTACTAATTGAACGTTATTTAATTTTTTTTTTTTGAGAGAGAGAAGCTAGTTCAAATTTTCTTGCTTAGTTGTCATGTTTTTCATTGAAAGGAATTGTCGGTCACATAGAATTTGTTCATTATTGATAAATTTCATTTGAATATAAATGCTTTTTTTTTTTTTTTTACCATCTTTGAGTAGGTTAATTAGTGCTGCTTGTGATCTAGAAAACATAAATTATTTTTGATATAATTTTCTCTTATTAATACCAAAACAACTAATGATTTGATAACAACTATGCTTTCACAGGAGTATATCTAATTAGATCAGTACTTGAGGGTTCTACCCTATGTCATTTTATTTATACATGCTTATAATTCATTGTTCATACGAAATATTAGCATAACTTCATTGCCATATCTAAGAAACATTTGGCATAACTTGATGTATTACATGTAATTTTAAGCCAAGGGCTTAATGTGTAAACGAGTTAGAACTCTTTGTTGTAACCAAGTGTTAACTTGGAAAGCTGTAAGCCCGTAGGGCATTTTGTTATGAGGTTATCATGTAATACTTATGTCTTGGAATTCTAATGAATGAAAGGAATGCGGTTAGTTTAAATGTAAATGCATGTCTTATCTGATGGGTTTATTGTTATTATTTTGAGGGCGTTACAACAACAAAGACATCAAAAGACTTCTTTGTCAATGGTTGGTGTAGTAGGACAATATCCATAGATCAAGGCTAAAATGTGTTCAACAAAGTCGGCAGTTTGGTCGCAATTATATAACTAGTCTTCTAAGAAGACTAGGAACATGCCGTTAAAAGCATAGATCTTCATAGTTACAAGAAACTTATACTGAGACTCTATATCCAATAAAGAACTTGATACTTAACAAAAAATATAATTAGTAGCGAACTCCTACTATGCCAAGGCAAATAACTAATCCTTATAACATGTTCTGTTTTGGTTGCCTCAAGTAAGGACAGTTCTTTGTCAATACAAGTGTATGCATCCAGAGATTACCTTCCACAGTTCCAAGGAAGCCACTGCAATTCGTGTCATGCAAAATAAGATTCAATTTCATCCCAGCAAGAACAGTTGAATTGGAATTGACATCATCAACCGCAGCTTCAATTCCTGGCTTTGCTGATCGTCCAATAACAGAATTGAAGTATATAGAGCTCCAATATTCACTACATTCGGCTTTGAGGAAGAAACACTAGCATTTCCTGTCCTACCCATGATTTTCATGCGCACTCACATACAAAATAACACCACCATCATGTTCTCCTAAGAATAGATCAGTCTCCATTTCTATGCAAGCCACCAATTGCCTTAACTGATTATTCAGCAATTTCAAATAAGCATTGTTTCATGAAATTTTCAAGAAATCATACACCTGTTAACAGATACAATAAGCAAGTGAAACTTACAATACAAAGCTTGAAGATATAGGATCAAGATTACCAAACAAAGTGGGTCACAAAACTCTCAGAACCCAAGTCCTCAAAAAAAGAAAAAAAAGATAAAAGAAAACCCAAATAATGTAGGGAGATTTAGCGCATAAAATGGAAAAATTGAATGCATAGAATAATTTGAATCTTAAATCCAGAATACAAGAACAAACCGGCATGGGGAAGGGGAACTAGAACAAGTTTAAATGGGAATAATCCAAGTCCCAATATTTTAGCTACCCATTATTGTAATCATATTAATGTTTATTGTTAAATAAATTGATGTATATTTGATATATGTATTGAATGTATTTTGTACAATGGTTCAGGAGCTCCTTATAAAGGAGAAGTTTACAAACAATGCACCCAAAAGCAACCGAAAGCAAAGAATATATATATATATATATATCTATTAAAAAACAAACAACTTGGAGAATCATTATTCAATTGTATTGCAAAACCCCACATGGATGAATAAATAAATGGATAGGAAGAGATAGAAATTGTCAATAAATAAGAGATCCTCAAAAGTAGTGAAGGGTGCAAACCAAGATTTCCTGGGAAACCCAGCTCTGGATTAGTTTTGTTGCTGTCCATAAATATATACATAAATATTATGATATTGGTGAATGCCTAGGGCAAAACATAACAATTCTACACAAATATGTTCCCAGCTAAAAGAGAGCTCCAAATGTATTCTAAGAATAGTCATGTAACTTCAGCAAAGAATCATTCTAGCCTGTATTTATTCACCTCTCACGCTACTTTGAACAGTGAGGGGAAATTCTCCTGTGCGCACATTTAGGGGTGCACATTATCTGTAACCTATCATAAAAATGTATAATTTTATCATAAAATTTTGTAATATGAACCATAAAATGTGTAATCTCACTACAAATTGACGTAACAAAAATTTTAAAAATTTTGTAATTGGTCTTGCAAAAGTTTGTAATTTTGTAATTAATGTTATAAAATTTTATAATTTAGTTACGACAATTTTATTATGTTAATTTATAACGAGATTATATATTTTATAATTAATATTACACAATTTTATAATAAAATTATATATTTTGTGATAAGTTACATATAGTGGTGTTTTGAAAAATTGGTAAAAAGTTAATTTTTTAATTTTTTGACAAAAAACTGGATTATTTTAGATAAAAAAAAGCGATTTTTTGATTAAAAAAACTGAAAAGTCAAAAAATTGACTTTTTTGGCAACTTCCCAAATGACCCCATAATATGATGGAGCATTTCTAGGGCTATCTATTTGGTTTTTTTTTTTTTTAATTTATTTATTTATTTTGAAAAATAAAGGGTCACTGAGATCTATCCACGTCAACCAAAAGGACAAGAAATGCTGATTATACTGTATATGAAACACGTGAATTCCGTACTAATAGCATATGCAATATTAAAAAATAGGGCAAATTACGTATACCACTTTCAAAATTTAGCTAATTACAGATACTCTCTTGAGGTTTGAGAAATTACAGATACCCTCCTGAAATTTATATTTTCATAATAAATTGCCTCTTGGGGTTTACATTTTCATAATAAATTGCCCACTAATTTGTTATGAAAATATAACTTTTAGAGAAGTATCTGTAATTTCTCAAACCTCAGGGGTATCTGTAATTTAGCTAAACCTCGAGGGAGTGCTGCAAAAAATTGTCCTTATTTATGGTACCATTCTCCTAAATGTCCCTGCATGCCATAGTTACATTGGAATATTTTACAAAGGATAATTTGCCAAATTCAAATTTTATTGATTGATTGTCTCAGTTTTGAGGTAATTGTGGGTGGAAAAAAATGAGATTTTTTTTTTTGGGTATAAATTGTTGACTTTTTTACTTTTTAATAACTTTTTGACTTGTAAGCTAAAATAATGAGTTACCAAACAGGCCTGATTATTTTAAAGAATAATTGGATTCCTTCCGGCTCATAATTTGGGCTAAAGAGCGCCGTCCGAGTTTGTTAAACTTATCACAAGTCTCATTTTGAAGATCTGAACCGTTCATTTTGTAAGATTGTTTGCTTATATCATCTCCAAAAAAGATTAGGCGAATCTAATAATAGTAAGCTACTCAATTTATTGAGCTTATCACCGAAAAATAGATGGTCTATTTTAACAAATATGATAAATTAAATAAATTATGATTATAAGATTAACCTAATTGTTTTTGTAGATAATATATACAAACAATTTAGACAGTTAAAATTTTCATTTAAAAATTGTATAGGAGAATGGTTATTAAACTTAATAAAAAATTATTTTAGATATTTATATATATTTACATTAAGTTTAATGATTAAAATATATTTTTTTTCATCTGTTTTATTTATGAAAAATAGGTTAATGGTTTAGATTGAAAGTAAATTAAAATATTAGAGTTTAAATTGAAAAAATTAAAATTGAGGGTTTATTTTGTTAAAAAACTAAAATCTAGGGAGTTTTTTTAATTGTCCCCAAATTGTTTGTCCAATATCAAAAAGAACTTAAAATAATATAATTTTTATGCAAAAAATTTAATTTGCTTTTTTCATAAACTAAAAGTACTTTATAAAATCTTTTAATTGATGAAAAACTAAAAAAATTTGACACAATAATACATATATTTTTTGGTACTTATTTTTATGTCAGTTAAATAATTTAGAACAGTATAAGAGTTGTGTGCCTCTCTTATTTATCTTTGCATCACTTGTGTTTGATAATCTGATTCAACACTTAAAATTAAATATATTAATTAATAATCAATTAAATCTATTTAATAATTACAATTGATATCACTTAAAAATTTAAATCTCTTAAAATGTAGGTCAAACTTAAAAAAAAATTTAAATCATATGAAACTTATATAATTCTAACTGAATTTATAAATGCTATTATAATCTCATTACTACCATTACCGCCACCACTACTGCCACCACCATCATAGGAAGGGTATTTGAAGTAACACCACGTGTCAAAAGTTACCAAGAGAATCCAAGAAGATTTGGTGCAAAACACATGTCCAGACTCTTCTTAAGTAGTATCCTCAATACACAAAGTAAGTATCCATAGTATACCAATGCAAAAGTTAAGACCATGCACGAGCCAACTTGGGTTATTAGTCACTAATGTGATGCTAAAGCACATGTCTAACTGTGGCAGCTAACACAAATAGACTATTCTTAAGTGACCAATTAATACGTCAATACAAAGATAAAAGACTATGTACCAAGTGATCAACCCTACTTGGATTATATGTAATTTATGTGAAACTAATGCTAGTTGCCAGCCTAGATGGTGAAGCTATGAAGCACCGATATTACCTAGAATGTGAATCGTTCCGGTATATGAAACGGGAACGAGAATGGGAACGTGGTACGTCACATACTCTAAAATATGGTACGATAAGAGTAAGACTTGATATATTACTTATAGAGTAATTTTCTCTTAACTATTAGATATCCAATAAAATATAATTTCTTTATGACTCATTTTAATGTTTTTGTCATGTCAAAACTTAACTCACCTTTGATTTTAATTCATTATAGTTTTTTTTTCCCCCTCTTCAGGTAACATTTAATGAAATATATTGGAAAAAACTTTTGAGATCGCTTCGGTTTACTAAATTTATCATTTTGGAATAAAAGTATACCATGTTTTAAAATATGCGTACCAATACATAATTCACTAGGATATTAACATTTTCTGGTAACATAACTTCAAAACAAATATTGTATCTGTGTCGAACACACGGACACTTTAGGGACGCGGACACTTTGGGGACACGTATGGGACACACTAGGGACACGCCAAATTGTCTATTTAGTGCTTTTGATGAATGTTGAATGTTTATTATTTTTTTCTTAGATTTAAATATTTAATAGATCATCCATAAAAAATAAAAATAAAAAGATATAAATTGTAAATGTTAATTTAAAAGTGTTTTTTTTTAAAGAATTAAATTTATTTTTGATAATATTGATTGTTTGTGGGTATAATATCAATTTAGATAGCAAATAAAAATATATGAAAACATATTTTATTGTCATGTCCTTACCGTGTCTGTGTCTGCATCCGTATCCGTGTCCGTATCCGTCTCCGTGCTTCTTAGTGGTGAAGTGTCACAACTGGATTTCCATGCCACTTGGAATGCGCAATGCCCTCTCCAACTGCATTCTTATCATTTCGTGTCCCTTTTTATCATTTTTCTTGTACTTTCAAATTATGCTTAACAATAAGCCTCTTTTAAACATAGGGCTACAAACCAACCGAGCCGAGCTTTGCTAAGCTCGAGCTCGGCTCGATAACTAACTAGGCTCAGGCTCGGCTCAGGCTCAGCTCAATAAGTTTTTTTTAATACTATTTATATATTATTTACTATATAAACAATATATTTATTATATAATTTAAATAAAGATAAACGACTCAAGCTTGACGAGCCGAGCTTATTCGAGCTCAAGCTCGCCTCGTTTACTAAACGAGCCTAATATTTGAGCTCGAACTCGGCTGGTTTATTAAACGAGCTAAGCCCTTAATCAGCCGAGTCTGTTCGTGAGCAGTTCAGTTCATTTGCAGTCCTAGACACCTAAAGAAAAGGTTATATTGTATATCGGTTGTGCATCGTTGCTTAATCATGTTGCCTTGTGAAGTGCATGTTTCATGTGAGAATGACATTATGCAAGCTTGCCTAGTAGCACCCAACACAAGCTTAGAATGGCATCTTGCACGTGCCTATAAGTTTAACCCAAGACTCCAAGGAATATCAATAACTGGCCAACTTAACCATCTTTTTTTTTTGATAAGTCCAACTTACCCACCTTAATGTCCAAAAACGTTTTGAGAAAATTCAAAAATGGGTTCATAATTCTATTTATAACTAATTGTGGATCATTAGGATCCTTGTGGGAGGAGGCATGCATAGATAAAATGGCCCAGATGGCAGAGACACCTTAGCTTGAGGAAATAGAGTCTCCTTGGGAGGAAAAATAAGGGAATGATATGGCATGAGGGACATAGATTTTTTTTTCTCACAAATCAGGACTTAACTAGGTTTTATTTATTTTTTGATTGGCACCGGGATGTCTGAATCAAAGCCCAACTAATCCCCAGGTATACACAGGCCCTTGGCAAGGAGTTTCCCACAAGTATACCATGGTTAATTCAAGAGTTTTTCCCCAGTCCGATGGCCCCAAAGAATTGTTAGCACCTAAGAGGTTTTAATTCCTGAACCTTGGAGGGAACACACCCCCAAGACCCAAGGCCTTGCCACCAAGCCAACCCCTTGGGGTTGACTTAACTATAGGGTGTTTGGCATATTTGAAGACCCAAGACCACATGATTGGCCACCCTCGAAGCCAAGTCAACTGTTCACTGCAAGGCCTGTAGAATCACATACCATTGAAAACATACACAAGGTATGTCCTATCAAATGTCCCTTCTTAAGTTGAGAGAAACACTTGGTGCTGCTTCTAATCTAACTAGCAAGGGACATGTATGCCATAACTAAACCTACATACTAACCACTAAGGAAAGACAGGCTGAGGCCATATAATTAGTCATGTGGTGAATCTTGAGCACTACAATTAGATGACAAGTATCAGGGTCCACATAAAAATGCCTCCAAGGACAACTGAAGGGGCAAATATCTAACTCAAAAACCAAATGAAGGCAAATACCCACTACCAGAGGGATTCAGCTTTCACTTTTTTCATTTGTTCCCACATTAAATCTCATCAGGAAATGATGAATAAATTCCTTGAAACACAAAACAATGAAAATAAAAAAACCAGCACTATTTGTTTTTGTTACTCACAGCCCCAGCAAAGGTATAAGCAACCACTAAAGGAGGAGAGGCAAGGTAGTTAGCTCTTGTCAAGGGATGAACACGACCCTTAAAATTCCGGTTCCCAGAAAGAACAGCAGCCGCAACAATGTCTGCAGAAGCAGACCACAATTAAATTAGATGGATTTGACAGTTAACTTGATAATCCTACAAGTGAGAGGCAAACAGTGACTATGCTCAATTTTATTTACACAAGTCAGAGACACTCAGAACAAATCTACAACCATACCATTTTCTGATATTGCAGAAGCAACTGATTCATCCAAATCCCCTGAATTTCCAATACAAGTTGTGCAGCCACATCCAACAATATGGAAGCCATGCTCATTTAAATACTTCTGCAGCCCACTGCACAACGGGGAAAAAATATCTTATCTACTTGGGGAAAAATATCAGTGTTACATTAGATAGCTATTAAACTTATTCTGCAAAAAAATTACAAGCAATACCTTTGAAGTAAATATTTTGTAACAACCCCATAACCTGGGGTAAGACTAGTTTTTATCCATGACTTGACCTGGGAAATTATCATTTAAGCAAATGTAAGGATCAAATATTGGAGCCCTTGACAGCATCTCCCGGCTAGGTAAAAATCAATTAGAGTTGACCATGAAATATTTGGGGAATAAATAACAAACAAACAAACACTAGAACAAAGATATAAAGGTCATTAGAGCACAGCTAACCTGCAGACCCAGTTCACAAACCTTTTTTGCAACTAGGCCCGCCCCCAGCATGACACTAGGGTTTGATGTATTTGTGCAGCTCGTGATAGCAGCAATGACAACACTACCGTGATTAAGCTCCGCAGGCTGTCCGTGGAACGAAAACTTTACCACTTTGTTCTGTACCTCTTTTGGTATAGCAAAGCCCTACATCATAATTAAACATTACAAATACTAGCAATCAAGGGCTATACACGATGGCAACACCACCAAAACACAATATAACTTTCAAAGTCCATTCAAGTTTATCCCATATTTCCTTGGTAATTAGAAATTATTCCTTTGATGTAGTCATACCAACTACATCACCAACGTACACTAACAGCATGTCTGATGTTCATTACAACAAGAAAACATTTGCAATAAAAAAGCAAAGAAAAAAGAAAAGCAAATTCAGTAAACTGACTCAAAATAAAACTGCTAGAATTATAATGAAGCAGATTAATCAGGCTATCACATCATAAGAAGTTCAATGCTCAAATGGCCTAACAGTTACATTGAATCCAACTTTGTTGTCAAGGCAAGAATGCCAGTCCGCTTTCATTTCTTTCAAAGGAACCTGGTCATGTGGCCTGTCAATAAGAGTAAGAATGGTTAGATCTATGCTAACAAATAACGACACTTGCATTGTGTGCGTAAGTTTGAAGATGCACAGAGCACACACCTCTTTGGGCCAGAAATACAAGGTTCAACATCCGCAAGGTCTAGATGTAGATAGGATGAGTATACTCTTTCTTGCAGAGGCTGAAATTAGGGGAAGAAGATAATTATATCCAACTGAAACTTTAAAAAGCAAATTATCATATTGTAAAACAGAGAGCCTTGCCTCATTATAGTCAACAAACATGTTATTTGCACGTAAATATGCTTCAATCATTGCCACCTGAATTTCAACACAAAAGAGTGTTACCTAGTGAAAATATATATCACAAGCACCAAGACATGATAGACATCACTATTATCAATATCATTGTCCTTGGTTTCATCCACATTCAAACGAACACACATGAATGTTGAAAAGTACTCACAGTTTCCTCACTTCTTCCAGTCAATTTTAGATATTGCAAAGAAACATGATCTACAGGAAAGAACCCCATTGTTGCACCATACTCGGGAGACATATTAGCAATGGTAGCCCTGTCAGCTAACGAAATTTTGCCCACACCCTCACCTACAAATAAGGACATACGAAAACATTAAAATCTACCATTGACAGAACCATGGAAGTTGAAAAGTACCAAGGCTTCAGTTTGATTACCATAGAACTCAACAAATTTGCCAACAACACCATGCTTCCTTAGCATTTGGGTCACAGTCAAAACCAAGTCAATAGTAGTGACACCATTGCATAATTTTCCAGACAACTCGAATCCAACCACACCAGGTAATACCATACTCATTGGCTGTCATTGAGTAAAATATAACATTAGAAACTGAAATGCAGGGGAATCTACTCAACGCATTAATTCCCAAAAGCATGCCCAAGAGTAGTGAAACAAATTCCATGGGAGAATCGCATGCAATTAAGACTTAATTTAAATAGTTTTGGAGTCCTTACATTATATGGTTGGATTATAACATACAAGTATGAAAAAAAAAAACAACGCCCAATTATAACATACAAGTATAAGTGGAAAAAAAGGAAGGCCCTGGCTAACAAAACTCAAAAGCATAAGCAGCCTTGAGAGTGTCAGATGCTAAAGAAATGACTCATATGTGTAGGCATGTGAGCTAATACCTATGCTATATGGACTCGGATACAAGTATCAGGTGCAAGTAGCATCAAACCTTCCTAAACCAAAATCTTAGAATATTAAGATATGTATCTTAAAGTTGGGTATGGGCATGGGACATGTCTTAAATACTTGTATAAATTGCGTATTGTTAATATTCTTAGATAATATTATATAAATTATTTAAAAACTTACATGAAATTAAATAGAATTTAGGGAAAATATGAAATATGTTATATCCCTCATCCATGTGAAAGGCAACAAATATTTATTTACTAGCAAATGTTAGTTTCTTCTTCGAAAATCATATAAAATTAGAGGATCCAGGTGTCTAAATTAGGTACTGGTGTCAAATACACATTTCACACCAATACTCTTATCATATCCGGTGAACACAGATACTATGGAGAAATATAAGAGTCCAACATGTAAAACTGATTAGAGGTAGCATCGTCTTGGCATTAGCCCAAACACATCTTAAGTTTTGAGGCTACCAACCAAGCCCATTCCTAACCCATCTATAAACCAATCATACGTGATTATTCCAGTACATATATGTTAAAAGCGCATGAACACATACATAGAATTGCATCAAAGTAAGTCCTTTACGCCAAAACCAAGTTGGTTTAGAAAATTTGTCCATCTCATTCCCATTAGAAGTGGTACAGATCAAGAAACAAATACACCGGTCCTATTGCTAATTTTCTGTCCTTAGTAAGTAATGACATAACTGATGGGAAATATGG
>NW_021025779.1:35195-46585 GCF_004153795.1 Camellia sinensis | reverse complement strand
GTATTATTGCCCATAATTCTGATAGGCATTTTGCTTAAGCAAGTCATCTTTTGTTGCCTAGACATGTTTGGTGCAACTTATCTGGGCATTAAGCAAAGAATTTCAAATTCAATCGATTGGGTGCAAGACAAGTTCAACTCTGTAATAACGAACCTAATGGAGCAGCCATCTCTTCCCACTACATCCTATCCTGTCTAGGCATTTGATTGTTTGGTGCAACCTATATCCGTGTCAGATACTCGACATCTGGACAGGAACGTGAGATATGTGTTTGATTGTTTTCATCAAACATTTTTTTATATATTTGTGTGTAACACTATCATGATATATATTGTTGTATAATTGTTATAAAATAATTTTTATTTTATTTTGTTTTATTTGGTGGAACAAGAAAAATGTTATGGATAATGAGATTCTCATGTTAGACTTACCTGAAATAATATATATAACTCAAATTTAGTAAGAGAATTTTTTTTTGCATCAATTGGTAAGTTGCTACTAACCAAGTTCAAACAACCCCTCTCCTCCGTTATATTAAAAAAGAAAATACTAATAATAACATTGTTGTGGGTTGCTACTTGATTAATTTGTATGTGTGAAAATCTTGAAGTACTATTTGCTTCATTTGAGCTGCAAAAGGAATAAAATATTCTAAACTTTCAGTTAATGATTTTTCTCAGTATTACATAAAAATTTCAAGGATTAGCAACATGAAAATCTCCGAACTATAAGTGAATATCTTGAAGTACTATTTCAATTAAACCATTATTTAGTAATATCTGTGTGCATAGGAATCTAGAAGAACACAATCCATAGTTTGTGGAGATGACTAAAAAGCACTAAAAAAAGTAGACCTTATTAACAAGAAGCTAATGAAACTTCAGCAAAGGACACTGCACCACCAGAGAACCACCACTGCACCACCGCTCCACCACCGATCTTCTACTACCGAAACAAATTCTCCACCGAGAGAAATGAAACCCAGAAGCAGATTCAAGCAATGAAACCCAGAAGTAGATTATACATAGAGAGAGAGAGAGAGAGAGAGAGAGGGAGAGAGAAGTAACTGGTTCAAGGTGAGGCAAGGAATGTAAATGTAAGGCTTAGGCTTCAGCACTTTTTAATTGGGTGTGTTTGTAGCATACATTATTGATTTAATCAAATTACCTATCTTATTGGTTGGGTGTATATTAGAATTTCCCTTACTTTGATTACCTACCTACCTAATTACAATAACTAAAAAATAAACTCCTATTTTAATATGGTCCCTCCCAATGCTTGTACTTTAAAATTTGCATAAAGTTAAAACATCATAAATTAAAAGAAAATTTGAATAAAAGTTAAAAGTAAAAAGTGTTTATCATTATTTATGAGTTTTTTTGGCTAATTTATAAGCCAATAAATAAATCAATCATAAAAAATACAATAAACGCTACAAGTTTGTTTCCCTTAAAATTTAATTTATAGATTTTTTTTGTCATGACTAATTCATTAGTCGTATAAATAAAAAATGATATTATTAAATTATTTACATTTAAATATATAATTGCACTCTGTTTATTTTTATTTTTTCACATAATATGCATTTATCTCAGTTCCCGAGCGGACAACCCTGCAGAGAAAATACTGGAAGGTTGATTTTCCCGCTCGAGCGCCAAAAGCTCCGCTCGAGCGGACAGGCCAAAAACTGGGCAACTACACTTGGTTCCTAAGCTCAACCAACCTGTTTCACACCTGCCCAACACAACCCAAGACTCAAATACAAAGAGTAAAGGATGTAAACAAGATGTACACAACAACCCATGAAAGGGAAACCGGGATCGCTATAAAAATTCCCCCCATTTTTACAACAAATGTTTTAATATAAAGACATGGATGACAAGCAAATTTAAAAAATGTTTTAATCTAAATCTTAGTGTTGTTCATTTTTGTTTGTGATTGCATATGATTGTACAAAGTGGGAATGAGTTCAAATCCTCACCTCCATGCCAAGCCATCTTCAAATACCTCATACCAACCCTAGTCACCCTCGTCGCAGTGAAGTATAATGGCAAAATAGAGAACGCATTTGAGGCCCACCCTTCAAACATGTGGACTTTCATCATAGCCATATGCATCTACTGCCTGGCACTAGGACTCATCCAGAAAACGAAAATTGACTCTACAATTTACTCTTAAATGTCGGGCTATCTTGCAAGCATCTTCGGAACTGTTTCTTGTGTCTCCCTAGTTTCTATTTTTCTCCCAGATTTGCTTGGGAAGCTTGTTTTATGGGTATTATTGCCCATAATTCTGGTAGGCATTTTTCTTAAGCAAGTCATCTTTTGTTGCCTAGACATGTTTGGTGCAACTTATCTGGGCATTAAGCAAAGAATTTCAAATTCAATCGATTGGGTGCAAGACAAGTTCAACTCTGTAATAACGAACCTAATGGAGCAGCCATCTCTTCCCACTACATCCTATCCTGTCTAGGCATTTGATTGTTTGGTGCAACCTATATACGCGTTAGATACTTGAGATTTGGACAAGAACGTGAGATGTGTTTGATAGTTTTCATCAAACAATTCTTATATATTTCTGTAACACACTATCATGACATATATTGTTGTATAATTGTTAAAAAATAATTTTTATTTTATTTTATTTTGTTTGGTGGAAGAAGAAAAATGTTATGGATAATGAGGTTCTCAAGTTAGACTTGCCTGAAATAATATACATATGTAACTCAAATTTAGTAAGAGAATTTTTTTTTGCATCAATTGGTAAGTTGCTACTAACCAAGTTCAAACAACCCCTCTCCTCCGTTATATTAAAAAAGAAAATACTAATAATAACATTGTTGTGGGTTGCTACTTGATTAATTTGTATGTGTGAAAATCTTGAAGTACTATTTGCTTCATTTGAGCTGCAAAAGGAATAAAATATTCTAAACTTTCAGTTAATGATTTTTCTCAGTATTACATAAAAATTTCAAGTATTAGTAAAATGAAAATCTCCGAACTATAAGTGAATATCTTGAAGTACTATTTCAATTAAACCATTATTTAGTAATATCTGTGTGCATAGGAATCTAGAAGAACACAATCCATAGTTTGTGGAGATGACTAAAAAGCACTAAAAAAAGAAAACCTTATTAACAAGAAGCTAATGAAACTTCAGCTAAGGACACTGCACCACCAGACAACCACCACTGCACCACCGCTCCACCACCAATCTTCAACTACTGAAACAAATTCTCCACTGAGAGAAATGAAACCCAGAAGTAGATTCAAGCAATGAAACCCATAAGTAAATTAGACATAGAGAGAGAGAGAGAGAGAGAGAGAAGTAACTGGTTGGGTGTATATTAGAATTTCCCTTACTTTGATTACCTACCTACCTAATTACAATAACTAAAAAATAAACTCCTATTTTAATATGGTCCCTCCCAATGCTTGTACTTTAAAATTTGCATAAAGTTAAAACATCATAAATTAAAAGAAAATTTGAATAAAAGTTAAAAGTAAAAAGTGTTTATCATTATTTATGAGTTTTTTTGGCTAATTTATAAGCCAATAAATAAATCAATCATAAAAAATACAATAAACGCTACAAGTTTGTTTCCCTTAAAATTTAATTTATAGATTTTTTTTGTCATGACTAATTCATTAGTCGTATAAATAAAAAATGATATTATTAAATTATTTACATTTAAATATATAATTGCACTCTGTTTATTTTTATTTTTTCACATAATATGCATTTATCTCAGTTCCTTTAGCCTTACAAAAAATAAGGTAGTTTAATTATACTAAAATTATAAAATTTGCTGTATTTTTTTCAAATCTAGGAGCATTACTATAATGCACCCTAAATTCTTTTTTTTTTCTTTTTTGTTTTTTTTGGTTTTATGTAAAAAGATGTCAAATTTTAATATATATTTTTAAACTTCGAAGAAGATTCGTGTAATTTACCTTTAATAAAGGAAGCAAATCTTGCTTTTTAGTGTTTCACAAAGTAAGAAAAATGACTTAGACCCCCGGTGGGGGTGCTGGGGTCTTCCCTGATTGGCCAAAAAAAAATTTTTTTTTTTTTTTTTTTTGAGTTTCAGCCAGTGGCAGGCTGCCACGTGGCACTGGGGGTCACTGGGGGTGTCCCCAGCTGGGGGTCGGAAGCACTACTGCACAAAGTAATTATTCCATATAAAGCTTGTGGAAAATAAAATGGACCTTTTTGACTAAGCAATAAGGAGAGAAGCAAATGAAAGGTGGGTGGAAATACACACAAACAACCGTAGTGTTTAACAAAGGTATTAAGGTGTACCAACTGCATTGATTATGGCAGAGTAACAATTACGAAAAATAAATTAGAAGAAATTATTTGATATGGGTCTTTATTTGTAACGCCCCAAAAATAAATAAACAAACCCATCTCATAAATGGAAATATAATCGAATTAACATGTTTTCATTCATCAGAGTTTAATATACATGAGAGACAGATACAAGATGGAATGAAAGGTACACGGATATTCATTTGCCCTAATGGCTTACATCTTTCCAAATCGCTGCTTGATTACAACAAAAATGAGCCTAAATCAACACAATTTAAAGCCCTTGGCAATACAATATAGATACAGCAAAAATAGAAGCTTTTGCTCTAAATCCCTCCAAGCTATTGCCTTGGCAGAGACATATCACCAACACTTGAAAATAGTTTTTCCATATAGGGTGAGCCAAAACCTAGTAGAAATAATGCAGTACAACATATAAAATTTAACAAAAATATAAGGGTAAAGATGCAATTACAATGTCATTGATAAACCGTTTCATAATTTCTTTGCAAAACATGCAGCACCAACAGTATTATTGCACTTCATGACAACAGTCCATTTTATTCAGACGACCAAATTGAGGCTACAACCCAATAAGTCTTTAACCAAAATAATCATCATACAATCACTTCTATTTGCTATTTTACAGACATTTTGTCCGTGGGAATCGACACCCATGTATAATCGTGATTTTCGAGACTTTCACCCTGGACGCTCCGGCCAACTTAATTCAACGGAGTCCATCTCCTATCTCCTTCCAAACATGGAGTACATCCCATATCTCCTCCCAAACATGATACATATACAATGTAATTAAAGACATAATCATATATGGAGTACATCTCCTATTTCCTCCCAGACATCATATATATATACAATGTATTTAAAGACATAATCATACATGAAGTACATCCACTATCTCCTCACAAACATCGTACATATACAATGTATTTAAAATATAGCCATATTCAATGACAATGGATGAGAAATGAGTTTCAATTTACCTAATCCTCATGTAATTTCTACAACAATCGTAGCTATCCTCCATTGATAGCCCAAAACAGATATTTCTAAACAGATATACAATCTCAAGACAGATAAATTATCCAAATTTCCATGGGTGTGAGGTAATACATACCTAATTCCACCATTTATATCAACCTCTGCTAATTTCACATTTACAATACCAATTTCATTTATTTATACAAAATAAATATTTAAAACATTTTAGGGCAAACTTTTTATTTTCCAAAATTCAACCCAAGTATCAAAATTGCCCATTTTGTTACCATATAACCTCATAACCACTTCCATAACCATTTTTGATACTCCCATTTGAAAACCCCTCTTTTGAATTTAAACAAAAACCCCAGGTTTGTTTCAATCCCCCCAAAATCACAATGATGTTTATACAAAACAAATAACTAAATTAAAAGTCATATAGAAGTATAGAAAATCCCTACCTCAAAGAGAAAAGAAAAGTCAAGCAAGGATGAAACTCCAAAGATGCTTAAACCCAACTCTAATCGGATCAAAATAAAGATCTTGACATGCTCTACATTTTTCTCAAAGACATTAGGGTGGAGAACTGACTGGATCTAGGTGAAAATGTAGAGAGAATGGGAGTTTTAGAGAGAAAGGCTCTAGATCTAGGGTTTTGGGACAAAAGATATGAAAAAATGATGTAAAAAGGTGCTGCTGTGAACTGATATACGCACAATCTGCTCGAGTGCAAGAAGTGACGCTCGAGCGTCAGACATAATAAGTTGTTTCGCTCGAGCACAAGAAGTGACACTCGAGCGCAGAATGCACACCTCTAGTAGTTTTGCAGACATCAGACTAATACTTAAGCTCAAGAAAAGGTAGCTCGAGCGCCCACCCGCTCGAGGGTAGAAAACTCCACTCAAGCGTAGAATACACTCTCCCAGTAGTTTTACAGACGTGCAAAAGCATTGAGAGTTTGCAAATCCCGCTCAAGCACAAGAAGTGCTGCTTGAGCGGAGGACCAAAATCTTGGGCAACAAAAGTTTGAAAACTAAGCAACCAATCTATTCCAAACATGCTCGATACAACCCAATAGCCAAACTCAAGTAAGAATAAGGGAAAAAGACATGAACAACCATACGAGCCTATGAAACCCGAGTCCAGAATACAAAATGGATCGAGTCTAAATCAGAAACGCTGTACTTCTCCCACAATTATAAGAGAAGTCGGCCCAGCTACTGTGACCGGAGGAACTGGTTCACCCTCACCTCTATGAGTTAGAGAAAAAGACATAGAAGCAACATGAGGTGTATTGGGATGAGTAGAGAACACAAGAAAATGTGGATGGCCCTGAGCAGATGATCTACCCCTTTAACCTTCCTTCCGGGCAATATGGCGTGCGCTCCTCATTGCAGCAGCAGTAACCAAGTGCTGAATAATACGCTTTTCGAGTTCAGCATTAGTTGCAGTAACTGGTAACTGTATTAGCAGAGAAAGTTGGATTACATTAATCATTCCGATACATTCACCATGTCATATGTTCATGAGAAAGAAGAAGATAGAAAACTGCCAACTAGCATAAGAGATTACAAACATGTTGTAATTCAAAATCCCCCAAGGTTGGATGATGAAATATTGTGGTATTTCTGTGTGGAATCATTCTAATACTCTTTTCCCATTCAATTGCGTCAAGCAATTCCTGGCTCTCAATACATGTACATTAACAAATCCATCAAATCAAGTATCAAGCAACACAAATAAATCATGAAAAAGGAAAACCAGTACCATTACAATATAAAAGAAAACTGAGTAAGAAAATAACATACCCTTATTTGGCTTGAATTTACATGTAATACATCAAAAGAAATAAGACAACAAAGGTGTGTCCGCCTCTAGCCTCCCAAGCTACGTCCTTGGAGGTGGCATGCTACCTGTACCTGAAAATGATATTCCCATATAGGGTGAGCCACAGCCCAGTAGAGATATGCTAAACATAGTATGAGCAATGACTAAGACATTAGCAATTGATAAATGTTAAATTTTCTTAAACCAATACATAATCCATTTCCATTTCTTATCAATTTCACAATTTCCATCAATGGCTCAGAACCTAGCCAACCACTTATATGAGACAAAGACTCATATTAAACATTTCCCCTTATACAATAGATAAACACATTGGTTATATCAGCATCTCAACAGATACGCATACAAGCTATATCCACATTCAACAGATATGCATATTAGCTATATCAACACTTCCAATGACAAGCATATGAGCTATGTCAACACTTCCAAAGATAAGCATATGAGCTATATCAACACATTATCTGACAAGCATATGAGCTGTATCAGTGGAGTCCATCCCCTATCTCCTCCCACACAACATCCGGTTTAGAGGTCCATCCCCTATCTTCCCCTAAACCGTGGAGTACATCCCCTATCTCCTCCCACACACACAATGCATATATACACAAAGGTCATATACACAATCAATCAATACATAACGTTAATGTATTCTGTCAACCGTCATACTCTATGACATATCCAATTGATTAGTTTTAGTTTGCCTAATCATCATGCATTGTCTACAACAATCAAAACTACCCTCCACCGGTAGCCCAAGCAATTATTTCTAAACAGATAATAAAAGCTCCAACAGATAAAATATCAATGTTTTCAAAAGTGAGCGATTAATAAATCCAACTCCACCATTTTATCATATAATGAGCTAATTTCATTATTTTCAACTCAATTTCACATTTTTATCATAAATGTCATTAATTACACTAATGACCCAAATATACACAAATATGGCTTTTTTCCCTTTTTCTCAATATTGACCCCAAGGGTCCAAATATTACCTACAGCATCAATATACTCATTTTATATTGACCCAATGGCCTAATATCAACAACTAATAACTATATCATCACTTTGAAACCCAAAATACAAGTTATGAGCCCAAAATCACAAAACCCTTTTTACACATTTTGAAACCCTAAGTCCCAAAATTTCCCAAGTTCAACACTCTATCAAAACAACTAAAAATCTAGGTCAAAGACCATAAGAGTGAGTAGGAATCCCTACCTCAAAAGATGAGACCCAACGAGGAAGATGGTGAAAACGAAATTGCTCCAAACCACAAGTTTCTCGGATCAAAAGATAGCCCTCGACGATCAACAACCTTTTCGTAAAAACCAAAGGTGAGGAAGACACCCTAGCTAGATCAAAATCTAGAGAGAAGGCAAGGTTTTAGAGAGAGAGGCTCTCAAATGGCTTTTTCGGAAAAGTAAGAGAGAGAAAGGAGGAGAAAAAGTGATTTAAAACTGCCTCACAGCCAACTGATATACGACGTTCCCACTCGAGCAGAAAACACAACGCTCGAGCGTCAAGAACAAAAACTAGGTCCGCTCGAGCGCAAAAAGGCCCGCTCGAGCGCCAAGACACAAGAATAAAGTACATCCGCTCGAGCACGAAAACCAGTCCGCTCGAGCGTAGATTTCCCCCTTCCAGAACTTATACCCAGAAAGTACTACCCGCTCGAGCGCCAACCGACCCGCTCGAGCGCTACCGCTCGAGCGTAATCAAGCCCGCTCGAGCGTTAAAATCACATCTGCAGAAGTTTTGGAGGAACACGAAATACTGGAGGTATGCAATCCCCGCTCGAGCGCAAGAAGACCCGCTCGAGCGGATCGCCTAAAAACTGAACAACAAGGAATTGAAACCAAGGCCTAACCAACCTGTAACAACCCTGCTCAAAACATCCTAACCAACTTCACGGAACCAAGTCCGGAACACAACAGAATAGTAAAGGGACAACCGGGATCGCTATAATCTCCCCCCTTAAAGAATTTCGTCCCCGAAATTAAACACGAGTTTTTCAAAAGCAGGTTTTCTCCATTCTCAACAATATTACAACATAATATTAAACAACCCGACCCATTACTGGCCAATTCCAACTCTTTTCAAGAGGCAAAACACATTATTCATGACAACCGGCATTATCAACATGCATTCTTTTGAAATCTATCAATTTCTACCTGTTTCTCACCATTTCTTAACACATGCAACATTAATATCATGCTTGCATTTCCACAATGTACTTAACATACGTAATGTTAAAACAAATTTCCATTAACCAAAACATTCACAATGTTTTACAACTTAAAACATATACAATGCTCTTAAAGTTCAATAATATTACAGAATTTCATTACCAAATTACACATAAATAAACATGTCTGGATACTTCTCACGGACTTCCAACTCACGTTCCCAAGTGGCTTCCTCCACTCCGTGATGTTTCCACAAAACCTTCACCAAAGGAATGGTCTTGCCACGCAGGACTTGATCCCGCCTATCGAAGACCCGAACCGGTCTCTCCTCGTATGAGGCGTCCTCGTCTACTTCCAAGTCGGTCCAATCCAACACGTGGGATGGATCCGGCTCACACTTCCGAAGCATACTCACATGAAACACGTCATGCACTCCGGACAACTGCAGCGGTAAGGCTAAACGATAAGCAACCTCGCCAATCCTCTCAAGGATCTCAAAGGGACCAATAAACCGAGGGGATAACTTCCCACTCTTCCCGAACCTCATCAAACCTCGCCTAGGTGATATTTTCAAGAAGATATGATCACCTACCTCAAACGCCAAAGGCCTCCTCCTACGGTCGGCATAACACTTTTGGCGACTCTGGGCTGTAACAATCCTCCTACGGATAAGCTCAACTTTCTCCGTCGTCTCCCTAACCAACTCTGAACCCAACAAAGGTGCATCACCCACCTTGGCCCAATAAACTGGAGACCTACACGGTCAGCCATACAAGGCCTCAAACGGTGCCATACCGATACTAGACTGAAAACTATTGTTGTAGGCAAACTCTACCAATGGCAAGTGCCTCTCCCACGTCCCACTAAAGTCAAAAGCATATCCTCAAGGATCTGGATAGTACACTCGGACTGCCCATCAGTCTGAGGATGATAAGCCGTACTAAAGGTCAACCTAGTGCCCAAGGCACTCTGCAAACTCTGCCACAACCTAGCAGTAAAACGAGGATCTCTATCGAAGACGATCGTCACTGGGACCCCGTGCAATCTCACCATGTCTCGAATATACAAGTCGGCGAGATGATCTACCAAATCTCTCATGCGCATAGGAATGAAGTGCGCCGACTTAGTCAACCGGTCTACGACCACCCAAATGGCATCACTACCTCGCTAAGTCCTCGGAAGACCTACAACGAAGTCCATAGTGACATGCTCCCACTTCCACTCGGCAATAGGCAAGAGTTGCAACAAACTCGCTGGCCTTTGATGCTCGGCCTTCACTTGCTGACAAGTAAGGCACTTAGACACAAAAACAGCCACATCTCTCTTCATACCTCGCCACCAAAACTGGCGACCCAAATCCCGGTACATCTTAGTACCTCCCGGATGCACCGCAAGGCGTGAATGATGGAACTCTCGGAGTACTTCCTCTCGGCACGACTTCGGCACAAACAGACGGTCTCGGTATATCACACTCAGGTCGGGATACACCGTCAAACCCTTCTCAACTTTCCCATTTGAGATCTTCCCTCGGAGGGATTCTATCTCAAGGTCGCCTCTCTGTGCCTTTAATACTCGGGTCACAAGTGTAGGCTGCGCAACAACAGAAAACAAGGCCGCAGCCTCAGCTAATTCACCTAGAAGCAAGTCAAACTCGCCAAGCGCACCCAGCATCTCCCATTCCCGGATGGCGATACAAGCTACATCACTAATGGATTTCCTACTAAGGGCATCGGCCACAACATTGGCCTTTCCCGGGTGATAGTGCAACTCAAAATCATAGTCCTCAATGAACTCCATCCATCTCCTATGCCTCAAATTCAAGTCCCTCTGTGTAAATAGATACCTCAAACTCTTGTGGTCCGAGAACACCTCGAACCTCTCACCATAAAGGTAGTGCCTCCAAATCTTCAAGGCAAAGATCACTGCTGCTAACTCTAGGTCGTGTGTAGGGTAATTCTTCTCGTGTATTTTCAACTGACGTGAGCCATAAGCTACCACTTTCCCTTCTTACATCAACACACAACCCAAACCCTCTAG